>CAUYSK010032027.1:0-51205 GCA_963575035.1 Avahi laniger
TACACAAAGAGTGCAATGTGCACCACGCAATGGGATGGACATATTTGAAACCTGGACTGAGGGGGGGAGAGGGGGCAAGGGCAACACACGTAACCTAAACATCTGTACCCTCATATTATGCTGAAATAAAAAAAAAAAAAAGAAAAGAAAATAAATTTTTAAAAAATGAAAAAAATAAAAAAATATGAAATAATTTAAAAAAAAAAAACTATTTTTTTACTCCCCAAAGAAACTATAGTTCCTAAAATATTTTTTAAATAATTTGAAAAAATTTATTTGGGCCAATCCCCTTGCTAGATAATATGGCATATGTTTTCATTTGTAAGAGGCCTTTGCATTTTATGTAACAGGTGTCCTGTATCTGTATAATGAGACCTTTGCAATCCACAGAGATAAGCTCCTGCCATTTGTCTTATGGTCCTGTCCAGTTCATTGCTGGGTCTGTAAAGAGAGGTACTAAACATCAGTGTGAAGGGTTCCTCTGTGCATCTAATAAAGCTCCACAGCATACATAAAGCCAACCAGGAGAGCCATTGCAGTGTTTATTTGTTTTGTTAGATTAATGATTTTTCTGTTAATATTTAACCTTTTGTCAAATTGTGATGCATAGTGTTGCACATCTAGATCAATACAAATGAATAATGGGACAGGCATATTTTTTTCATCTCATTTCTTTTCCCACTAGTATACAACACTGCCTTATTGGCAGCGGGTTTCAAATGGTTCGTTATTAATTAAACTTAGAGAATGACGTATCCTTTCACCATGTGAAAAGAAACACCAATGTTTCCCCCTTTGATTTTTCCTAAGCACTTGGAATAGTGAAGAAGTCTCTTAGGGGTCTGGATTGAGGGAGGGTATGCTGCATGGAGTACTTGCAGATCGGATGCTACGTATACTGTGCCCAGAGGTGCAAATCTGAAAGCTTCTGTGTTTTGATGATTAGCAACATCTAGGATGTTATTGGTCGTGATGCTAAATAAGAAATGAAACAGTACCTGGGAATTCCTTCAAATAACATGATCTAAAATTACTATGTCTTCTAGAATAGAAAAAAATGAAAAAGTACAGATTTCCTTAATCCCTTACAATATCATTTTGCTATTTCCTAAATTTTCAAAGCATCCTCTTTTATGTATTCTCTCAATAAAATGTGTCAGGGCAAAGTCCTAACTCCACATAATCCAATATTAAGAGTGGTCAGCGGCACCACCATGTAGGAGTTCTGCTGAGAGTTTCTACTTTCAAATCCACATTTCTCATCATGACTCCGACTCTGTCTGCCTGTGTGTATCTCTCTGGCTGCAGGGTTTCTCACCTTTGCTTGTCTCCTGCAAATCTGTCACTCTCTCCTCCCCCTCTGTAGTCTGGCCCCCACAGCTGCTGTCGAAATGACACAAGGATCTCTACTCTCTCCAAGTTCACATGCTACATGCCAGCCACCTGTAAAGACTGATGAGCCAATTTCAATTCTAGTCTCACAGAGGAAAGAAGCTGTTTGGCCCTACTTGGAGCAGACAGTCAAACGTGGCTATGGGTAACCCACGTCCATGGACGTGGAAGGAGGAGTGATTGTAGAAGAAGGGAATCTATGACCTAGGCAGACCCTCCAAGATGTGTCCACTACAGCTAGGTACCTCAGAGAAGTGTGCTGAATGAAAAGGAAGAGAATCAGAATAAATAATTTATATTTAATTGTAAATTGTACTTTCTTTTTGAGGGCACCTAAGCTTAAGATGCAGAATAATTATAACAGCATTTTCATAAATTAAGTAGTATTAGGCTTAACCCAAGTCACGGCTGGGTGCCCAACACAGCAGGGGTTTAATAAAGGCTTGTTAACTGTCTAGAACTCTATTGAATTTAATTTAGCTTGATTTAGCATTTCCTATATGCAAAGTGCTTGACAACAATTGCATTTCCTGATATTTGCAGTCTTCCTGAGAACCCAAAATGCTATTTCTCTATTTTATAAACGAGGAGATGTAATTGCTCAGAGAGACTCATTTATTTGTGAAAGGAGGGTGGAAATAGTGGTTAAGGACACCAAAGTCCAGAGCTTGGCTCCTCCATTCACGAGTTCTGTGCTCTTGGTCAAGTTATCTTATCCCTTTGAGCTTCATGTTCTCATCTCTTAACCTCATATAATAGAATTTACCATGCCAAAGTGTAATGAGGATTACCTGAGAGTTTGGGCGTAGTGCTCTGTATGCTAGGTAATAGCTATTGTTGTACAAAACTTTACAGTCTGTTAGGAAACAATTTCTTTCTTGACAAAGAGTCCCAGGAATGCTGTAACACAAATGGCTTATGAGCTCACAGCGCTGTTTGCCTGGTAGCTCCATGTAATTGGTACACTCAGGTCACAGGTTCAAGTACATGTAGTTATTTTTTCCTTGCGTCACCGAGTTCACTCTTCCCCTTAGGTGTTGGTCTGTTGGATGTTCCTCTTGAAGGGACAGACCAAGTTCTGGAACATTGACTTGAAGTGCTGAGACAGTAATTACCTTGCTGCTCTTCCCTGAAGAACAGCAAAGCTAAGGTCAGTTTGGGAGACGGCATACATACATGTTGTCTAGGTAGAGTATGGGAGTATTGTGTGAGCACAAGAATAGGTTCAAACAAGGCTGAAGAAGGAGAGAGGGTCCAGGCATCAGTTTAAGAATGACATTGAGTACCTGGAGCATGACGTGTATGCCCCAGGTCAGCAGCCTGGGGAGGGTTGGGGATTTGTTGGGGAGGAGAGCCAGGGTTAAAGGCACCATGATGGGGCAGAGGTGCAGCATACAAATGTGCTACTGATCTTCAAATAGTGACAAGCATTTATATGTTAATTATTATAGTAATCACATGCTAATTTTAGAATATTGGTCGTACTGCCAGTTGGAAGAATTCGAAGTTTTTGCCCTGCTATTGTGGCTCATGATGCTGTCTGTAGAGCAGCTAAGTTAAATCAGACCATAGCATCAGTGTTGATGTATCTACGTTGGGTAAAATCCCTATGTTGTAGTCATTAACCATGGGTACAGAGCCAGTTTTCATCTGAATACCATTTAGTCATTCATCCATCACTTCATTTATCCCACCAACATTGCTGAGCAGACCTCGGTGAAACCCAGATCACCTTGGCCCAATAGTCAAGAGGGGGAAATAGCTATGTGCATCATGTATGCACACAGTGGAAGTTATATGTAGTTTGAACTTGCTTCTCATTGATTTGGGAATTGGAAAGTGTAGTGCAAAAAATACAAGAAAGTTGGCAGATACAACCCATGTCTCTCTTATCTATGCTGTCAGGGCTATAAACTCGTGACTGAACTACAGAGGATCAACAGATGGCCAAAGCGTCAACCAGAAAGTCAAGTTCAGCCTGAATTCAACTCATCAGGATTCTAGGTCAGCCTTCAGACAGGAAGCCCAAACTCACAGGTCAGTGGAAACAGACAGGGGCTGATGCAAGAGACCTTCAACACCAAGACCTGATTGCTTTTGTCTTTGAGATTGGCAGTGTGGAAGGAAAGGACAATGGTGTACCTTCCAGTTTGGGATTATATGAAAACGGCCTATCGTTGCAGTCGCAAATCAAAAGGAAACAAATGTGTTCTGCAAGGATCTGGCATTCACAGGAAATTGCTGTCTTGGGGAACAGTTGCCAAGCTGAGAGTCTCAAATCTGGCTCGGTTTGCATAGCTAAATCCTAGATGAGAGTTCATGGTCAAATGCTTTTTTTATGGTGAAAAGCCATCTTTTAGGGGAATTAGCACACTGGACTCCCCTTGTGATTCCCTCTCCTGAGGGAAATGATAACTGAAGCAAAACACTGCCATCCTACAAGTTCTTTATTTATTCATCCAATCAATGAATACCCCTCAGGCAACTTCCCCATAAGGGATCACTAAAAGCTGGGAATTGTAGCAGTGCAAGGTAAAGTTGATGCCCTTCCTCAAGAAGAAGAGAAACAACTGGCTAGCAAGAACGTAGCAGAAGAGATTTATTCACTGCGTTCCATGTTCCAGGGCCTGAGACAGCACCAGCAGTGAGGACCTGCTTCCTTGTTCTGTGTCTTCAGCAGTGGAAGGGCTGAGAGCAGCCTTGGGTTTATTTTATCAAGGAACTAATCCTGTTGATGAGGGCTCTGCACTCATGTTCTAATCACCCCCCAAAGGCCCCACCTCCAAACACCATTGCACTGGGCATTAGGTTTCAACATACAGGTTTTCCCGGGGCACAATCGGCCTATAGCAGCCCCTCATGCCATGAGTGGTGCATTTTATTCCCCTCAAGCCTTGAGTTTCTGCAGCCCTGTCCACATGGCCTCTCACTCTCGGGTTCCCTTTGTCCTTTTAGGCAGGCTCCTGGAAAAGAGTGAAAATGGTCTAGGTTGGCCTTACACCTTCAACCCCACAGATCTCTAACTTGTTCCTAGAAAAGACTCATGCTCCCCTTACCTCGACACGGTCTGGGAATGAAGACCAGTCCCCAGCTGCTGTCTCTATTTAACTCCCACCCACTCAATTTCTCAAACAAGAGTCACATACTTGTCTACGGGGCCCCTTGGCTGTGGAAAATGCACATCAAGGCTCTCCGTTGAAGTCCTTCTCCATGGAGAGTGGGTGGGGACTTATAGCACACCAACTGCTCTCTCCAAAAACACCTTTTCCGTTTTCTAACTGCTCAGCCCTTTCATAGCCTCAGCTATGAGGAACTCTACAGTCAATTTCCAGATATTTCCTTTTAAAATTTTGCTTATGGTACCTCCTTTTGAATCTCATCTACCTCAGATCTTGGAGCCTCAACTAAAACTACCAATGTAACATTCTGCTCCGTAGATTTGTTAGCATACTGCTGCGTGTTGGGAGAACCAGGCAGAAAGAAAGGGATGTCCTCCATGCCCCTTGGTTATGAAAAATGGATCTTGGTGGAGAGACAGGGCGGAAAGGAATTCACTGGCCAAAGTTAGGAAGAGCCTGAAGGAGGAAGAGAAATAAAACAGAGAAGGGAGAAATCGTAACAAATGGTGGACTTTCAAGGGAACATCTGAGGAACACTTGTTGGGAAAATGGATTATTGCTCTGGTTCAAAGTCATAATTGATCAAAGAAATATGCCTGGTTAGAGTCCTTGTTCCCAGCCCAGGGCTGCGATTTTGGTTTCAGAAAGTGGCCCGGTGATTCCTGAAAATATACATACAGTTCACAAAAGAGCCTTTAGGTTTGTGAGAACACAGCTGAACTATGGATTCCTTAGTGGTCATCAGACCATCAGCTCCCTCTGTCCCCACACGACTCTATTTGTGTTACATTATAAACCAACTCATTGAGGAACAGAAGGCTTATGCCAGGCCTCACAATCCACTCAGCAACTGGAAAGCACTGTGGGTTTTGCTTCTGGGTCTCAGTCCCCTTTGCACGCATCAGATTCAGGGTACTCTCCCCAGAAAGCATCCAGGTGAACTGAGTCATTTGTGTTGGAAGTAAGATGTCTACTGGGATAACTGCCACATTGTCCCAGGACAGGCCACAAAGCCCCTCAATCTCACCCAGGGCAGTGTCGAGGAGTCATGTTCCACTGTGCAGGACTGACAGGATGTTCTGTGGTACCTGGTTTGGAGAGTGTAGCAGATGCCCCCACTGTAACTCTCCAGGTTTGGGCTGCAGAATAGAATTATATGAGTGTCAAGATTTCAGTGGTGAAAAGTTTGGCATTCAAATTGCTAATCGCATTATCCCATTCATAAAACAGTGGCTTACGTGGATGAACAATGGAAGGCCGATTTTAATCTGACTTGCAAAGCGCTCTCATTGACTGGGGCCATCTAATTATCCTTTACGCAACACCTGCTCCTTGCCAGCCACTGTATTAACTCCCAACATGTTTCCTTACTCCTGTAGTGAGTATCTTTGGCGTACTAACTAACCTCTAACTAACCTCCCTATCAAAGTCAGTTGTCCTCTTCCCAGGAGCTACTCTGTGCAATGTGACCCTATGCCCTGCCTCATCAGATCAGACCCACGCTGGACCAGTCAGAATCTCTTAATTCTAAATTTGGAATTGAGATCAACAGTTAATCTGGAATAACATCTCCATGTGGCTGCGTGAGTAAAGGCTACACTCAGGAACTCTGGCGAAGCTGTCTTGTGCCATGAATCCTAGAGCAAAATGAGGCAACCTACAGGGAGAGGGAGAAATGATGTAGATTTGTAGAGGGACAGAGAAAAGGGATGGGGACAGAGCACTGTCTGAGTTCCTGACAGCATCCAGGGCCTAGTTTCAGCCTTTGTTGAGGCCTGGCTTCGTTGCTGGTCTTGGTGTCCATGTTGGGTGACAGTGTGATTTGGTTTGTCGAGTTCATTTATTGGTGTGCTCCCTGCCACTGGTTTAAATGATAGAAGTCCATAGATACCCTATTATGGGATCTCAATTTTATTCTTTTAAGACAACTCCCTTTTAGCCTAAGTTAACTCAAGTTGGTTTTTCTCACTTGCATTAGGACCAATGCATATAGTAGCCTTAACAAGTAGCTGTTTTGGAGAGTTATCTCCATTTTGCAGATGAGAAAATCAAGGCTCTGGGGAGTTGGGCAAGTCACCCAAGGTCAAATACAGAATAAATGATGGAGCTGGGGTGTGAACCAGGTCTGACCTCCTCTAAAGCTTGTGTATTTGTTATCAGGCTTTAGCATTTCTCAAGGACACAGACTTCAGTTGTTTTTGTAGTCAACAGCAATTTGCTCTGTCTCAAATTCTCTAAAGACAGATTGGGTGTCCGAAAAGTGAATTCCAAACTTTTCTGATTAAATATCTGCTTTCCAATTGCTCTTTGAAATATGAGATAGAAAATGGCAATGCTGATGAAGATGAAATGAACTCGGGCGGAAGCCTGAACTGAATTTGGGGAAGATGATTAGTGAATCGCGTGCTGGTGAGAAATAAAGAGGTTGTTTGCCTTTTTCCTATTATCCATGTGCTATTGAAAAGGTGGACGAATTCCCACCTGAGAGAACTCTAATTAAGAGGTCTTTTGGATAAGAATCTGAATGCAATGGAGGGACAGTAAATTAAAGTATATGTGTTCTTTGTGCTGTTCTGGTTTCATTAGCCACTGGACCACATCTCCTTCTATTGTACATCAGGGATCATCGCGCAGAACGGCAGTGAGTGTAGTCACTGGCTGAGGCCTAGTAGATAACGATTCTTAAGACCTTTTTCTCCCCAACCAGGAGAAGTCACATCTCTCAGAAATTAGAGTTATTATATGTAACTTTAATTAACCTAAACTGAGTGCCAGCTCTTTTCATATAGGTCAGCTCTGACATGACAAGTATAATGTGGCTGGTTTCCTCTTCAGGGAGGACCTGGTGCTGGCTAGTTTTGCAGACAGGTTTTTGCACTAGACCTCCCCAACACAAGCATAGGTCTCTCTCAAACTCCCACCAGAGGGAACTCCTCCTTCCCCCACCACTACCACACACAAAATCCAGCTGCCTTTCTTGATACACTCATGATTGGCACAGACCAGGGAATGTGGAAGCTAAAAAATTCTAAGCCCGATTGGACTGGCAGTTGGCCTGCTTTTCTGAGTAAAGTGCTTGTACTTTTGCCTGCATTTCACTCTGTCCTCTTAATGGCAAAGGATGTGGCATTAATTTTACCGGTCAGCAATCGGAAGAGATCAATAGAGAGCAGAGGTGCCAATTTGTAGGGGAGGTGTTATTTTTGAACAGCATGCCAAACTCCAAAATTAAATTGAGCCTTTAAGGGCAAAGAATGGACAAACCCAATCTAATAACTCTTTATTCTTTCCGGTTCCTCATATTTTATCATCATAATTTGCTTTTGCTGCTTCCACGGCCAGGGGGGTAGAGGATTGTGCAGGAGAAGGAAAGAGGAAAGAGGACAGGAGAGAAGGAAAGAGTCTGAAGAGCACCGTGAATTATCAGGGCCCAGAGGATGACATAATACCAACTAGTAACTTGAAATTGTCTGGCAGTGTCTGTATTGCTGACTCTGTTATTGGCTGTTCCCCACTGAGAAACATTATTTAACACAAATTTGTCATTTTATTACAATTCTCCAGCTAATGTAAATCAGATTTCACAGTTGCTCAACATTGAGCCCAAAGACACAGTCAGAGCAATACCTGGGCAATTTATCCTCTATCAGATCCCTTTCCCAGACAAAGTGGTTCGATTTTGCTGTCCTACCATTCAGGCCTCAGAAAAGAGGCCCCAGATCGACCAAGCATTCTCTGTACTCATGTGATACGCCCTCGATGGGGCTAACCGGTGTGGCAGTGATGGGGAGAGTTGGATTCTGAAGGATAACAGTCTAGAATAAGCAAGATGACCCTTAACATGCCAGCTAGTTGGTCATTATCACCACGCATGGTGATAATGCACCAATGAAGGGGCTGCCTCCGCAAGCAGGAGGAATGTTTGTTTTTTCCAGAACATTCTTTCACATTTTAATTTGGAGGAATATATCTCCCTTTTGTGTTTTAACTACTATATTACCCTGAAGACGGGGAGTTGGAATTTTTTTTTTTAAACAACTGTCTAAAATTGAAGTGGGGGACAAATCATACTTAGCCCAGATTTGAGAGGAAAGAGCAAGTGAGCAGACCACGCTCAGGAACTTCCAAATGATTCTTTCTTTTCAGCTTGAGATATTTCTATGAGGTGAAAGTCACACATTCTCATATATATTTACACCCAAATTACTGTACCAACATTTATATCATTCTCAAGTAACAGTGTGAAACCACCAGCCTCAGAAGTATTTATAACTGAGACTCAGGATTGGTGGCATAAAAGTTGTTTTATAAAATACTATACCTATCGTTTCGACTGCTGACTTAACGTGGATGATCTGTATAAAAATATAAATTATTCGTGTTAAGGAAATGGTGATTAAATGTGGGCTTTGTGCATTAGTCATTAATCTTTCCATTTAAATGCAAATTCTTCATTTCAATCATTACCTGAAATACATGTAATAAGAAACAAGTTTGATCTTCTGATTTATTACTTTGGGCAAAGCCTTTAAAACATACATTTTCTTGTCATGGGGAAGGGTGGGTTCTATTTACATTTTTTCAAATGTACTCTAAAAACTCAGCCAACCAAATATTACTTGCAACTCATACATAAACATCCTCTAGTTGGCCAAGGGACATCTAGAAGTGTGTGTGGGGGGTGTGTTTGAGAGATATGTGTGAAGGTGGATATTTGCTCTGTCTCAGTGACCCCAACGTCGTGGACTACTGGAAATCCTGGGCTTGTTATTATGCTAGGGTTTACAAACCCTCATATCCACTAAGCACTACCATAACAGTCAAAAAATAAATATCTCTTGCCGATATATTTTAATCGTAATCATTAATATGTGACAGGAGACACAATATTAAACTCTGCAGTAGACTCACTCATCTGATTCTCATGATAACTCGGTGACATAGGCATTATTTTTATCTCATCTTACAGATAAAGAGGTGAGACCCAGAGCAGTTAAGGAGCTGGTCTATGCTAAAATCCAAAGAGCTGAGAAAAGGTGCCGGAGGGAAAGGAGCTGGTCTACGATTACATGGTTGTTAAATGAAGAAGCTAGGACTCAAACCTGGATAGGCTGACATCAGTGCTGTGAATTCCCCTGCATACCTGCCCCCCTTCCCAGATTAGATGTTGTTTAAAGGCATTTTTGATAAATTTTTTAGTTTAAAAAACATGGTCATCAAGCACGAGCAGGCTGAGGGCCTAACTGTAATAAAGCACTTGTTGCCCGGAGGAAGTGGCACATGTGTTAGGTCAGGTTCTCGGGTACCGGGCAGAAGGATGAAGGAAAGAGTCGTTGTTACTAACAAGCCACTCCGTGAATATGGCTTTCCTGCTCCTTACAGGATGGTCAGGTCAAGATGACCCGAAAGAAAAAACATGAGAAGATGAAGTACAGACCAAAGTAGAAAATGTGGTTGCTGAGGGGTGTTTTCTCCCTTATAATAACACAGGGGAAAGAAATGCTTCTGTAGGCTGTCACCTTGGGGAAAAAAAAAAAAAAGTAAGAAAATGTTAGTACAGTAGTATCATCTAGCAATGTCCTGTTATATTACTCTGTTGTTCTTCTATAAAATACTAATTCTAGCTTCATAGACTTATTGGGGAGACTAAGATAGACAACCTGGGAAGTCCCTTAGCATAGTGCCTGGCAGCTGCTCTTTCCCAGTCATTGCCACCAACTCTCACCCCCGCACCCTCCATGAACAAGCAGTAAGTGCAGCAAAGAGAAATGGGCAAATTCAACTATTTTTGTTTTTTCTTTTCAAGCTCTGGTGAGACATAGGCTATGGCCTTCTCTAAGAGTCTAGGAATCCTATTCTCTTTAGGTGTGAGCTGACACCAGGAAGCACCACTTAGTAGCCTCAAAATCAGTCACTAAAACAAGATCTCTGCCCGACATGCCTTACCCATGTTCCCAGATCCTCTGGTCTCTGAGCTTCTCAGTCTTCCCCAGTTTTATGTGGTGGTCGGTCCATCCCCAGCCCTGCTCTGAGCATCACTAACCTGTAAGCAAGAGCTGGGAGAGGGGTCACCCTTCAAAAACCCAGATAATTGTAAAGGTTAAAGCAGTTCATGGCATTATTAACTGCTGTATTAGGTGTTTTACAATCCTGACACCACCACAGAGAGAAAATGTTTAATCAGAATTGAAAGCATCTCAGAATTAATCTGTTTTCATGGTGAAAATTGCAGTGGTGGTATGAAATCAGGCACGGGCAGGAGAGCTGGCGTGTTTTCATTGCAGGTTGGATGCTAGTCGGTCTTTCCTGCTGCTGGTTAGAACTTTATCATCCAGAACTTTCTATGCTGTTAAAGTAGCTTTGTGTTACTACAGTGAAATCCATTTATCAGCCTTTCTTGGAGTCAGGTTTCTCAACGTGGTTGCCCCCATCAGGATTCTGTAAGCCATGACTTATCTACAAAAACAACATAGTATGTGGCCAGGTTCAGTCTGGAAAGAGGCTAACCTTACCCAGTACCAAGCCCCACTCGGCCCCTCTGGTCCTGTCCAGAAGGACACTGAGGACCACCTGTTCCCACTCCCTACTGCTTGCATACCTGTCTATACAACAGGGAGAAGGTAGGAGCTGGCCATATTCCAGGGGTGGCTGAGCCCAGAGCTACAGTTGCTTCCTACTATGTGATTACATCCCGGTGGCCCTGAGCACAACACCCGGCCCCAAAGCCTCCACCTGTAAGGGGTTAATCTTTTGTAGGCACTGCTATTTTGCTGATAGGCTGGGACAAGTCACTTGCCTGCTCCAAAATCTGCTTCCTCACTGCAAAAATGACCTTATGGGACTCTTGTGAGAAATAGAAGTAACATATATAAGATGCCTGCGATGTGGGCTGTTTCCCAAAAATGGAAGCCATCAGGATTGCCCTCACTGAAATCATGAATAAGCTGTCAGTGCTAATAGGTGCCTGCTGATATTATCACAACTATTTTAATAAACTTTGTCCTAGAAATAGAATAAATGCTATCCTAATGATCTAATAACTTCACTCATATGCTTGGACAAATGCATTTGTTGATTTCAAAGTCTTTTAGCTTTTGCACAGACAAAAATTAATTAAACTTAATAAAAATTAGAAACTTTGTATGATTTATTATTTAAGTCATGCCCTAATGCTTATTTTAAGAATAGGATGTTTTGTCCTTGGCAGTGACTACCTGGTAAGGAGCCCATTTGGACAGCCTGTACCCATTCTGCAAACAATAGACTTCTGCTTGTCACTAGTCAGCTGATGGGCAACTTAAAAATGATTTCTAGCACCTGTGCATTGCAGAGCTACCTATGCAAACACTTTACCATCTCCTAATAAGAAACAACGAGGTCTCTAATGCAATCAGGTCTGGAAGGTGGCCAGGTAATCTATTTGTACAGTGTGTCTGTCCCTGTCTTCAGGACGTGTTTATTTTTAGCTCCCCACAGTTTCTAGCATCAACCCTTCTTTGGAGGCCGACAGCCTGTTTGGGGGACCTTAAACAAGCTGTTAAAAGCAAGAAACTGCGGAAAGCAGGAGGCAGCCTAATGGCTGAGATGGTGATTAGAGCAGGGTTCACCTTAGGTGTCTGAGGCAGAAAGGCAGCTTCGGCAGAGTGCCAAGCAAGTTGGCCAGCAAACTTCTAAAAGACGGCCCCGGTGACAGTCGCCCAGAGCTCTAAAGAAACAGTGCTTGAAAGAGCCTGAGAGTGTGAAGGCACCTGGGTACAGAAGCTGGTGCTGAACGTGTGACTTCTCACAAGTAGCAGGACTCCTGAGCCCAGACTGTAAATGCCAAGGGCAGAAGCGGGAAAAGAAACGCTGGGTTGGTGACATTCCCACAGGGCCAACTGGTTGGTGCCTATTCAGGCTAATCCAGAGTGGCAGGAGATCTGTGCTGGAGGTCATGTTCATAATCGTGACAGCATCAGAGGCCTGACACCACCCAGACAGTCCCTGGACACCTGCAGGGGACAGAACTGCAAGGTTAAGGAAGTCAGCAATGACAGAATCTCTGAGCAAGTTAAGTCCCACAGGGTCAAATTCTTTGAAACAGTGAAGGAAGGAGGAGGTGCTGAGGACATTGCCTTTCTGAGTGGTGCCAAGTGTACTGAGCCGCCTTGATAAATATTATAATAAATAGCAGCGGTGACGTCATAGCACATCAAGTGTGTCTTTAAGACTCCATAGGCTGGTTGAACCAGCTCGGTGTAACATCAGCAGAGGGCCTGACCCCGAGGATATTTAGTGTGAAGGGGGAAAATGAGAAGCAAGACAGTAAATACCAGAGACCATAAGCGCAGTTGCAGCTCTCAGACCAGCCCGGCCCACGATAGGGTTTATTGCCATGAGAACCACGGGCAGCAGGCTCTCTGCCTGGGTGTTTTTATTTGCAGCAGACACAAAGATGCGAGTGGCTTCACCCTGGGGATGAAATTCCTTCCTCAGGGAGATTTAGAACGTGTGTGGCTATTTGGCTGGGAGGCATTTAAAGCCCTGGAAGCAACTGACAGGAGAGTTGGGGTTTGGCTGCCCAAGAGTATCACAAGGGAACAAACATCCTGCTGGTAGATGTCGTAGAAAGTATTCCCAGCTGACGGTGGAGTTTTGAGGAGCTGCTGAAACAGAATGCTGACCTCGGAAAATGGCAGAGTGTTTTCCTTATGAGTTTCTTGCATTCTTCTTTTTATGCCCATTCTTCTGGCGGTGGGATGCACATCGAGAGGTCAAATGATTTGTCCAGGTCACGCAACCAATCTGGCTAAACTCTGGCAAATCTCTTGGCTGTCAGTGAACAGTTTTGGACCTTTTATCCTACGTAACTGAACGTCAGGTCACCCGAAAGCTGGAGGGCAGTTGTGGGAAGAGCAAGGCCTTTGAAATCAGGGTGAACTTGGACTGAAACCACAACTCCACACTGACTGGCTTCGTGACCTGGGTGAAGTTACTCACCCTCTGAGTGTCAGTTTCCATCTGTGTAATGTGGAGGAAAACAGTTCCAGCCTTGTCAGGCTGAGCGAGAATATGTGTCAAGCGCTTGGTGTAATTCTGGCAGAGTTACCATTAAATCAACTGCATTTGTCAATGCATGTTAATAATAAGAAAAAAACTACAAGAAATTAGAACCAAAATAGTTACCTTTAGGATCAGAATCTACCGATGAAAAGGGTAAGAACCTACAGTTATAGATTTTGTCTTAGGGTGCTTAAAATTATGTCGACTGTTTAAGCATGCATTGTGGATGATTCCCTAGTTATGTGTTAGAGGTGAATGGCATTATCTGCCAAAT
This sequence comes from Avahi laniger, assembly GCA_963575035.1. Lineage (NCBI taxonomy): Eukaryota > Metazoa > Chordata > Mammalia > Primates > Indriidae > Avahi > Avahi laniger. Next base: position 13,828 of record CAUYSK010032027.1, read on the forward strand.
ATTTATAAGTTAGTCAATTGCATGAAAGGAAGAGAGAAAATAAAAGATTCTAGGCCAAGGAGAAGAACTGTGTGTGGGTATGTGTTTTTCAGGCAAACTGAGAATGTCGATAGGAAAAAATAAATCAATGAGGCCAAGAGAGACGATAGGGATGTGATACTTTCAGCCCTGAGAAATGGGAATTGGAGAGGAGGAAGGATTCCAGCAACTGGGTTGGGGAGAGGGAGGGAAGAGAAGAATAAGAGACCCCTTACTCACTCTCAGAGGCAGGGACCTCTGAGAGTCGGTGGCCACCATAAAGGTGGAAATGAGTCTCTGGAGACAGTCAGCATCCACCTGGTGCTTCAGAACACGATGCCTTGTGAAGTGGGAGACGCCAGGGCTACTTGAACAAAGAGTCAATGCGGACAACCAAGCAGGCTCCATCTGCTCACGCTGAAGCAGGAGGTGTGGGGAACATGCAGCCTATTAAATATAAATAACTCATATCATCATAAATATTTTATATGGCCGCATACAGAGAAGGTGCTATATTTTATACCCTCACTGCACTTCTAAATACTTTATAGTTGTCAATTTTGCCATTGACCTCAGCTGAGACGAAGTATTTGTTGAGACCAACATTATTTGGTTATATCACCAACGATCATTTTTGTTCGCAATTGGCCTGATAATCTCTCCCAGGAAAATAATTGCCATCCATTGGCAAACACTGGACACTTCTGGGTATGTTTGCTTTTAAGTGATTTTGAAAGATGCACAACTTTGTGCATATATTAAGGGAAGGGCTTAGTTTTAGAAGGCAGAAAGAAACTTGAGGAAAATATTGTAAAGGAAATAGATTTTTGTGCTTTATTCAAATAAATGCAAGGCAACAGTGTTCTCAATGAGAGCCTTGGAGTAATTTACATTTTTGGATAAAAGGAGTATGAATTGATAGACAAAATGTAGTCTGTCCATACAGTGGAATAGTGTCTTGTGACAAAAAGAAACACAGTGCTACAATGTGGGTAAACCTCAAAAACATCACACTAAGTGAAAGAAGCCAGACACAAAAGGACGTGTATTGTGTGATTCCGTTAAAATAGAACATACACAACAGGCAGATCCATAGAGACAGAAAGCAAGTGCCAAGGCCGGAGCGTCTCTGGGAATGGGGAGTAATTACTAATGGGCATTGAAGGTGTTTTTTTTCTGAGAGGAAGAAATGTTCTAAAATAAGATTGTGGGGACAGTTGGACAATTCTGGGAATATGACAAAAAATACTGAATCGTGCATGTCAAGTGGATGAATTTTATTGGGATGTAAATTATATCTCAATAAAGCTGGTAAAATGAAAAAAAAGGAGTGTGACTTTTGCTGGATGCTCCTGGAAGACCTGTTTTGCAAAAAGGTGGGGATACAAGCTTTGAAGCCTCCCAGAGAGGTGGTTAACAGGGCCTGACGGGCTGAACTAGAGCAGCATCCTCCACCCCTGACAAAGAGGTGACCACAGTTCCCACAGGGTTGGCCAGTTGGCATCTAGATAGGTGTGGTGTGTGTGCTGAGATAGGTGCCCTGGCCAAGGGAAAGGGAGCGAAATAAAACTGGATCAGAGTCGTCCTCACAGGGTGGATGGGGGAGGTATTAATGGCATCAAAAAGAAAGGAAAATGAGATCACAGGTGGCACAGTCCCAAGGCAAGAGGGTCTTGGCGAGAGTCAAAAGCCCAGATTAAATGCAAGCCAGAGCCCGCTGTACTACAAGCAACACTGCAGTCTTGGTGGCAGCAGAGAGCAGAGGTGGCGGGGGCTCGCTGCACAGCACAATAAGACACGCCGCACACGGCATCCTCCTGTCAGCGTGACATTCTGCCAGAAGCCGCAATCCAGCTTATTATTCATAAATGTGATTGGGAACCACACTTGGGTGTTTTTCCCCATCTGTCTAATTAAATGGGAAATCCCAAAAGGCAGAGACCAACTAGAGCTCCAGCCTGTGCTCTGGGCATAGTTTTTGGTGCTGGATAAATATTAAACAATAGTCTAGGAATAAAGGACTAGCATTTTCCACAGGGCTTTTGGAGCTATAGTGGAAAGAAACCCTTTGAATGGAGTCACAGGAGTTCCCCCTGGTTTTCATACTTCTCAGCGAGAGGCTCACTCTCCACTGTCAATCACATCTTTCATATGAAGCAAGCCAAGCTGACTGAGGATTGTAAATAAAATAGTTTCGTGTTGGAGGATAACCACGTCAGACTTCAGGTGAGAATTTGCTCTCGTTAAAACTAGGAAGCAATTGAGGAGTCAGCGTATCGCATCCATTTCCTCTAAACAGGATTGGCCCAACTCAACCCAAAGCCTAGAGCGAGAGAACTTTCTGTGATGGTGGAAATGCCCTGCATATAGAAGACACAGGTAGCTGGTGGCTACCATATTGGACAACACAGCACCAGAGGCTCTTCAGTGGGAAAGATTCCATAGCTTTTTGATAATAACGCACATGGAAGTTTATTCGTATGCAACAGTGAAAAATTACCATTAGAAATAATAATCACAGCAATCTGTTGATTCAACAAATATTTACTGAGGGCTCTCCGAGTACTAGGCCCTGCTCCAAACTATGGAAATATCTTAGTGAAAAAAAACTGACAAGGCCCCTGCTTTCAAGTTTATAACCTAATGTGTAGAAACAAACAAGAAGTAGAAAACAAATCAATGTGTGGTTACAAATAATAATCAGTGTTTTCAAGGAAGCATACAGAGTGGTGAGGTAGAGACTGAGCTTCTTCAGAGACAGAAATCCAGATGTTTTCCTAAGGAAGGGGGTATAGGCTGCATCCAGAGGAGAAGTGTTTGGGAATGGTTGTTCCAGTCAGAGGGAACCTCCTAGGATGAAACCCCAGGGGTGAAAGAACTTGATGTGTTTGAAGAAGTAAATTAAGGCCAGTGTGGCTGGAACACGTGAGTTAAAAGAAGAGAGGAGCAAGATTGTGTGGATGAGGTTGGGGAGGACTCAAATCGTATGGGGCCCTATAGACCATGGAAGCACATCAGAAAGTCCCAGGAGGATCAAGGAGAATGACATCAGCCGATGGAATGTCAAAGTTTACTCTGACTGCGAAGTGGCGAGTGACTTGGAGAGGGGCAGGAGAAAGAGTGGGATGCTGGTTAGGAGGCTGCTGTCATCAAAAAGAGAAAGGCAGGTGGTGATGCTATAGTCTGGGATATGAGTTTGGACGTGCGGGTGGGGGATGGATTTGAGAAATTATTCAGAGGGGTTGACAGAACTGACTGACAGATTGGAAATTAGAGCAAGAACAAGATGAAGAACTCAAAGATCATTCTCAGGTTTCTGGGCCAAGAAACCGGTGGTCCTTGTCTTCGTTGGCAGTGTTGGGAAGGGAACACATACCTCTCTTCCCACTGTAACTGCATATTGGCTTTGCACCACTATTTTTTCCTGATTATGGAAGGTTGGTGGTAACAGGGATTGCATGGGACCATCCCATTTAGTACGGATACATTTCTGTTTCCAGACTTATCTCTTAAAAGTGTCTTTTATATAATGGCTGCATTTAACTCTAAAATCCATCATGTTGTAAAACTAGATAGATAATTCTAGACTGCTTGCCCCACTGGTTCCCAACACTTTTAAATGCAAGACCCCTAAGTAACATTGAAGTATGAATCTCCATATCATGGTAAATAAACTGGCTGTTTCCTTTAAATGAGATATAGGATGGAAGAAAGATACCAAACACACAGCCTCTACAGAATCAGAATAAGTTTTCAATTTAACCTGAAAACTAACTAAAAAACACAGTCTTACTCACAGGGCAGGAGAAGTTGCAGCAAATACCTTCCTGTTAAGAATTAGGAAAACAGGATTTTTGCAAAGTCATTGCCCCAGGGCTTATATCACCAGCTTTCCAGCTATGTCTCAGAACTATCTAAGTACTATACTGAAATTTAAAGGAGTGTTTGAAGAAATCATATTCTCCTACTTCTTGGCTCACATTTAGATCCTTATCTGGGGATGAAGGCAGAGTCCATGCTCAGGTTGAGTAACATCTTTCTCATCCTGAATCCTAGACAGCCCAACTCCTTTTTCTGCATCTTATGGAACATTTACCACGGGTCAGGCAGGGTGTGTACCACGCCATTTCACGCATTATCTCACTTGTTCTTCACAAAATATCCCATGAGATAGACTTTATTTTTCACACTATTAACAAAGAGGATATTGAGACTTGAAGTGATAAAGAATGAACATTTTATTATTAGTATCTATTGATCAAAAAATACACAGTGACAAAAATGCTATAAATTTTATTGATTTTAAATAAATTTATTTCATTAATTGCAACAGACTCTACTTGCTTTGGAAAATTAGTTACCATATCATTCATTTAATATTTAAACAGTATTTAGAATGTTATGGGCTCGAGGCCGTCTTACGGGCCCCCCAGGGTTCTGTGGGTCGTGATTTGTGTTTTCTGATTAAACCCAAACTACTTGGTCTAGATTAGAAAATTGAAGTTTAAAGAGGGCAAGTGATTGGCCAAGTGCAGAGAACTTGCTGATAACAGAGTGGAGGCATGGACCTGGTCCTTCCATCTTTCCATTCAAAATCTTTGCCACTATAACTTATTCTCTTGTAAGGTGAAGATACTAGAAAAGGAAGGTGACTAGATCAGGATTGGCTAGAGAGTTATAAATCCTACTGGAAAGAGTTGCCTACAGAGCTCTGTAGAGAAGGATCCTGAGACCCAGTCTGGACTTACTGAGAAACAGTGTAGTGAATGGTTATCATGAGTGCCTGATTGGGAGTTAAGTCACACCTGCCATGTATTTGCATTTAAACAGGTCAAGTCTTGGTGACTTTTACATGGCTTTTGGCTGGTTGCCGTCACAGCACAGAGTTGAGTTCTACTTTTTCGTGTCTGTCCCTGCTAGGTCAAAAGCCTTTAGAAGTCAGGTGTGGTGGCATGCACCTGTGGTCCCAGCTGTTCAGGATGCTGAGGCTGGAGAATGGCTTGAGGCCAGGAGTTTGATGCTTGCAGCGAGCTATAATTGTGCCTGCGAATAGCTACTGCACTCCAGCCTATGCAACACAGCGAGACCCTATCTCTACAAAAATAAATAAAAACTACAAAACTGGATTTTAAAAAAGCTTTTAGAAAAGAGCACCGGAACTACACTAGCTCTGGGCACTGAAGGAAAATTTCCATCTCCTTTCTGTTGTACTCAGCGACCAATGATTTTTTTGCTACAATCAGACACTGGCAATAAAAAATTCTGAGCATTGTGTACAAAAACCTTCCCTGAAAAGGAAACAGAGGTCATGTTGAACTGGGAAAAATTGGATCGCGGTAATTGGGGTAACTCTTGACATTTATTTGGAATAATAGTTGAAAACTAAAGAATAGTGTTTTAATTTTTCTCTGTTTCCATTTACCTCCAAACCAGCAATTTATTGCCCTTACATCTGAGTATACAGCTGAGTCTGGAAGTAGAATTAGGAAAGTAGAACTTCTGGTAGAAATCCTGAATCCACAGACAGGGGTATTGACTAAAAATATAAGGGCAACTAATTCAATTACTTTCAGTGAAGTTTAACCTATAATCTTCACCCAAGCATATGGGTACCTCAGACAAAAAGAAAGAACTTTTAAAAATTGATTATTTTACTCTGAAAAAAAGCAAGCTGGAAGCTGGCTTTGTGTGTAGGAGCTTTCTTTGGAGAGCCAGAAATCTGTTTCTGTCAGCATAGGGAACTACCATCACAGAACAAAGAAAGAAATGAAAATCAGAGTGAAAGTTAAATATTTTTTTTCAGATGACCTGGTGTAATGATTAAAATGCTGAATTGCTTTTTTGAAAGGTTTTTCCACTGGGAGAAAGAATGTCAGAGCCCTTCTCCCAATCCCCAACCTCCTCTCCCTTCTTTCCAAATGTCCATGAGAGAAAATAAAATGGAATATGTATTTATATATTTTTCTCTTGGTAAACAATTTGATCTCTTTTATCTGAAAGTTTTGCCGATGTTTTCATCAGTTCCCTCAGAGATGGCTGTGATTCTACTTTTTCTTTGAACAAAGAATAAATTGGGTCTCTTTGCAGTGAAAAATAGAAGGCTTGCTAAAAGCACCGACTTCAAAATCGTGCTTATTGTACATTTGGAGAGAGTACATTGAAAAAATAGTGCCTAGTGTACCCTGTGCCGAGAAGCCCACTTTGGCTTACATTAAGCTGCGAGAATCTTCTGGAAAAAGCCTTTGAGAGATGCTCAGCTAGAGACAGTGTTGGTATTTTCTTTTGACTCTATTTCTTATTCATTCACTTCTGGCTCCATGTTCCATTAGCAATTTATTTTTAATTCCACATTCTATGGAAAAAGCATATTGCTAGAAAACAGGCGCATCTCACATGCATATGCCTGGCATTTTAAAAAATGAAAGTAATATACTCCATGCTCAAAATAAACAGGCTGTCTTTCCCTTTCCCCGTTGAACAATATTTATGATCCTCCAGGATGAGACAGCTAATGTATTTTCCGCCACTTGTACCTGAGTCCTGGCTGTGTAATTCCTTTGTTTTGTCCTTTGAAAGAACTCTGTATCTGGCTCTCAGAGTGCCACTCTGACCGCCCAGGGGCAGAAGTAACAGGCCATCAGGTAGGTGACCTTCTGCCAGTGACCTACTGGATTCAGAATTTCGATGTTCCAAAGTTAACCCAAGAAAATTCTTAATGTTTGTATGTTTCCTATAAACAGCCTTGTTTACTTTGTTCAATCGTATTAATCTACTTCCTCTGTTGAACAACTAAACAATAGTTAAAATCATCAAGCAATTCTGAGATGACACCCTATTTCACTATTCTCTGAGAACCTGGGCAAGATACTTAGCTTTTCTAAGTCTCAGTTTTACTCATCTAACATTAAAATTTGTATTGAAATATATATGGACACACACTCCTATCTTAAAGGATTATTGTAAGGATTAAAAGGGAAAATACTTGTAGAGTTTAGCATAACACTGGGCATACTGATAATTGTTAGTTGCTAAATCAATGATTAGATAATGTTATCAAAGTTTACAAATCACTTATTTCACAAAGTTTCTATCCTAAACAGCATCTGAAAAGCAAACTGGTGTCCCCATTAATACTGTCCTTCTTCGAATGTGATTTTACTACTACAGGTGATTTATCTTAGCCCATTCCAAAATAGATTGACTGCAACTGATCCTATTTCCTCCAGGGTCCTAACCTACTAGGCAGTCATGATGTTCTGAAAAAAGATGGCCACTGCTATGGTTTGAGTGCCCTCTCCAAGACTCATGTTGAAATTTAATTGCCAATGTTATAGTACTACATTGGGAGGTGGGGCCTTTAAGAGTTAATAAGGTCATGAGGTTTCTGCTCTCATGAATGGATTGATGCTGTTATCACAGGAGTGTGTTCCTGATAAAAAGGATGAGTTTGGCCCTATTTCCTCTCTATGTATCCTATACTCACTTGCCCTTCTTCTGCCATGTTAGAAGACAGCAAGAAGACCCTCCCCAGAGGCTGATGCCATGCTCTTGGACTTCCCAGCCTTCAGAACTGTGAGAAATAAATGCTTTTCTTTATATATTTGTCCAATCTGTGGTATTCTGTTATAGCAGCAGAAAACTAATACACAAACTTGGGTTAACTCTTATGGACTCAATCAACTGCAAAAAAGATCATCTTCTAATAATTAAAAAAAAATCTGCTAAGCAAAATTTTTATTTACCTACCGTAGATTGACTTGAAACACATTCTCAAACTGAATGAGAGTGTGTCTTCAAGTCTAGACAGTTTTTAGCCTCATCTCTTTGAAAATTTCCCTCCCCTACACTTTTCTTCGGGAGCTTCTGTGAAATGGATTTGAGGAAATGATTCAGAATGCAACACAGATAGAGAGACAGCAGGATAGACTGAGAAGTCCAAATCCACAACTAGCCAACTTTTTTTTTTCAGCTGTATATGATATGTTGTTCAACCTGCTGATGTCTTAAATTTAATGATTATATGTTCTATGAGGTTCTCTTTTAAATCTTCATGATCTTTTAAAAACAATATTCTGTCTTTTCACTAAGGTTTCTATGATTTCTTTGTCTTTAATGATTTTGAATACAGTTATTTTCTAGTTTCAATCAGACTGTTACCTGTAGCTCTTGAGATGCTAATTCTATTTGTTACATCAGCTGATTTTCCTTTACAGTATTTTGTTTTCTTGTACACATCATCTTACATTTTTAAAAAATTGGGCTTAACATTGGAGTTGGGGGTAGAGTGGCAACTTTGAAAATCTTATATGTCCTGGATTATAAAAATATTTCCTTGGAGCAATGAAACATTTGATTCTCCTATACTTTTCTGTACTCGTTTTCATGCTCATTTCTCAGTGTAAGATATTCACATAACATGTTAATTTGGACCCTATACCTAATCATGTGATATAGGCTGTGGGTTTTGATCTCTTTGTATATAACTACTTCTCCCATCTATAACTCCAGGTAGATTGCAGTTTTATATGCTGTAACTCTAGGCCAGCAGAGGAATTTTTCTAGTCTTCTTCTCATAGAAAAAAGAACATTTAAAAGCTCCAGTATTTTTGCTGTGGGCTCAATTCTAGCTCTCAGCCTCATTTTCAAGTTACCATTGTATCAGATCCATTTAGGTTTTGTGGCTCTCTTTGTTTCTGAACACCTGGACATTACTTCTTCCTTGCAAGCTCTGATATGTATGTATTTATTTGGTTTTTTGTTTTTATGTTTTGTGCTTTTAGCAGGGGGGACCTCCTTCTGTGTCAGTTCAATGCACTGGGTTGCCCAAAGCATCTTAGAGAGCACTGCTCACTATTGTATACCGCTTAGGCCTGCCTCACTATAACTCAGCAAAATTGCCTATTCAAAGCCCAGAACTAATTTAATGCCTTGATTACAACTCTGGACCTTTTGGTAAAGTAACACCTAAAAGTTATGTTTCTCATTGTATTTAATTAGTTTTTTTGAATTCTAAGTTTGTTAGTTTGTTTTTGTGGAAAAGCCCTAGATATTAGATCATTTAAAAATACAAAAAGCTATTTCTAACAAGGATGACCCCTTACCTAAAAAATAAATTAGAAGGCATTTCTTTCCACAAACCAGCTCCAGATTATCTTAAAATCTAAATGACTAAATGGAAGCAGTTGTTTTTCCCCTAATGTAATCAGTACTGCAAGCTAGTGATTGCATTTTTCGGGAATAAATAGATCATACCACTCCTGGCCTAAAGTTTTCAAAAAGTATCCAAGTGGTACATAAGTTTGAAATTCTTATGAGAAGTTTGGCTAGAAGGGCCAAATCCCTTTCTTACTGAAGTGGTAATACCCAGGCATCTCAATAATCCTTAATCTGTAGAAACATAATTTAAGCTCTAGAAATATTCTGTTATAACAACAATAAATAAAATAGTCCACAGACTTTTTCCCTCTCTTAAAAAAAATTTTCATGGCCTGAAATAGCCACATTTCCCTGTGGTCAAACCAGCATGAAGGTTAAGAGTTAGAACCTGGACCTTGGGGGTAGAGGGCGGGGGCAGGGGAGGTAGAGAAAGAAGGATGGATTTAGGTCTTTTTTCTACCTGACAGGACAATAGGGTCAGGTCTAGGGTGAAGCAAATGAGATACTTGCTTTGGGCACAAAATATAAGGGGATTCCAAGAAACTCAGTAATTAAGATAAGTGATATTTGAATCATTCCACAATGTCTGCATATATCAAAACATCACATTGTACTTTATAAATATAATATTATAGTTTGTCAGTTAAAATATTAAAAAATACATTAAAAATTAATAAAGCAATATTAAAAAAAATGAAACTGGTAAACTATGGGCCATGGACTATCACTTGCTTTGGTAAATAATGTTTTATAGAAACCAAGGCCAGGATCTTGGTGAGGTGAGTGAAACGGAGTTGTCCAAGTGCAGGGTCAGATACAGTTGACCTTCAGGGTCTGTCAGGGATTGGTTTCAGGACTCCTGTGATGTTCACGTCCCATATGTAAAATGGAAAAGTCTTTGAATATGACCTACATGTACCCTCCCATATACTTTAAATAATCTCTAGATTACATATGATACCTAATACAATGTAAATGCTATGCAAATAGTTATTGTACTACATTATTATTTTATTTTTTTATTCTTGTATTATTACTTTTTATTTTTTTAAATATTTTCAATCTATGGTTGGTTGAGTCCTTGGATGAGGAACTTGAGGATACGGAGGACCAACTGTATTGTCCTTATTTAAAATCTGATATTTTGTTCATCATTGGAGTTTTGCACTGATTTTGATTTTTTAAAGTTATTGCCTTAAAATATTATTTATCTTGACTATTCCCTTAAATTTTGTGCCCAGGAGAAGTGCCTTACTTCTGTCACCCTGGTCCTGGCCGAGAGATAGACAGATATCACAGAAAAATGGTGCTTTCTGAGCTGTTATATTTGCATGGCTAGTTATACAAACATCAACATTCTCTAATGTGTGACCTGCACCAAGGTGTTTAACTCAGTTTTCCCACAGTAAAATGGTGGCCATAATAGTACTTTTTTTTAGGGTTACATTGAGGATTAAATTGTAGACTGCTCAGCACAGGGCTCAGCACACTGGATCAATAAATGTCCTAGTCCATTCTGGCTGCTGTAACAAGCTACCATAGACTGGGTGGCTTAAACACAACAGAAGTTTATTCTCACAGTTCTAGAGGCTGGGAAGTCCAAGATCAAAGCACCAGCAGATTCAGTGTCTGGGGAGGACTAACTTCCCAGTTCATAGATGGCATCCGCTCTCTCTGTGTCCTTACATGGCAGAAAGATCAGGGCAGCTCTCTGGGACCTCTTTTATAAGGTCGCTAATCCCATTCATGAGTGCTCCAGCTCTATGACCCAATCACCTTCCAGAGGCCCCACCTCCAAATGCCGTTACTTGAGATTAGGTTTCCACATATGTTTTGCAGGGGAGATGGAGGCCAAACATTCAGGCTATGGCAGTGAGCATAGTAGAAATGAAAGATATCTTTGATAAGCCCTAAACAAAGGTATATTACTTAGGGCCTTTGTTGTCTTTCTAAGAATTTTTTTATTGCAGTTAAATATACATAACATAGAAGTTACCATTATAGCCATTTTTAAGTATATAGTTCTGTGGTATTAAGTACATTTGCATTATTCTGCAACCATCACCACCAGCCATCTCCAGAACTTTCAAGGATTTTGAACACTATCCTGGAAGCTTTTAAAGGACCGTTGAAGGTTTTGGAGAGGGAAACTAGCCTAAAGGAGCATGCAGCTAAAATGGATCTGGGAGGAGAATCCATAATTAAACACAGGAACAAAAAGGAGGCAGGAAACAGGAGGGTACTTCAGTCATCCAAGAAGGAGGTGACAAAGGTGTTGACTAGGAAGGTGACAAAGGCAGCAAAGAAGAAGGACAGAAAAAGAGGCTGGGGAATCTCATTAGACAAGGAGGGGAGAGAAGGACAAGGGGGAATCACATGGGTGTGGCGACATTTTGAAACAGGATACAGAGCCAATTGAAAAGTTCCTTTATGCCTAAGAACTTTAGGCCAGGAGTTTGAGGCTGCAGTGAGCTGTGATAGTACCATTGCACTCCAGCCTGGGTGACAGAATGAGATTCTGTTTCTATAAAAAAAAAAGAAAAAAGATTTATTGTATAACATGTGTTTATTATTACATCAACGTCAAACCTGTCTTTCCAAAAGACAAATGATTTGTTTTCCAATCAAAATGGAAAACTGGACACATCTACCTAATACATGCTATAATGTTTTTTCTCCAAGTGAACAGCAATTCCAACATATTTTTTCACTACTATCAACTAGCAATAGTTAGCATTTTTTTCAGCACCACTGTGTACCAGGCACTGTGCACTGTGCTTTATTCACATTTCAATCCTCACTTACCTTTATCAAGTAGGTCCTAGTATTATCCCCACTTTACAGATGGAAAGAATGAGGTTGTGTTTAATATAATTATTAAGCAGTGACATGGGAATTTTAATGCAGACCTTTCTGCTTCTTTCTGACCTCTTCATTCTGATACTTCCTATGCTACATTGGCTCCAAATATTTATATTTGGAGCTATTATGTTTTGATGATAAAACCTTCACTTCAAAAAAGATCTGATATTCCAGGCAGTAGAGTTATTGGCCACCCATTATGTCTACGGTGCTGTGCTGCGTACCAGGAAATCCACCTGAGAAGTATATGCAGTGGTCTCCAACTCCCCAGGAGTTCATCCTGTTTACAAGGATGTTTAGTGACCAAGTGTCCCCGTGTGTCATCACCACCAAGTCCCTGATCTGCAGTCAGAAGACTGACTTCCCAAACAAGCTGCTTCTCATCACAGCTGATTCTGGTTGGCTTCACTTGCTCCAGGCCAAGACCTTCGGTTCTCAAGTCTCTTACACTCATCTCCTAAATCTCCCTTGAAGAATTCACTTGCCTCTCTGAGCTCTCCGTGCTTTTCAAGGGAGCGGGATGATGCAGAAACCAAGCAGTGGATACCTCCAGGCGGGAGGTCCTTACCAATAGTACAAGCACGTTTAGTCACAGAGCCTTTGAGAAGAGTCTCCTATCAAATTGTGTGCTGTTCTGCATGCTCTCAGCTGATCTACCTGAGACGGGTCCAAAATGAGAAGTTTTAAGGATTGTTGAGCACAATTGTTTCCCAGGTGGATCAGTACAAGGGCATTTAGCATTGGAGTCTTGGAGTCCAAGCTACACTGAAAGAAATTTTTCAGCATTGAATGGTCCTAAAAGTCCCCCTCTCCCCCAAATTCCAAGGTGAGCCTGCATTCATAAACACCTTGTGCACAACTGGCAGCAACTGGGAGATAGTTTAAGGATTCTGGTTCTCTCTCTCTCTGTTTTCTTTCTCCCTCTCTCCACTTACCAAGATAATTTTCTTGCCTTTTGCTTTCAAACCAGGCCACTAATTAAGAGAGAAGTCAGAGATAACGCTGATATGCTTCTACAAGCGGAAGCTCAGATGAAGCAATACAGAAATGAGGTCTGCTAAAGATAGAAAAGAAATCCTTCTGTTCACCAACAGTGGAAAAATAATTCTAAAACCTTAAGAACAATATAAATAAGCCCAATAGAAATAAACATACACTTCGATATATATGCATGTGTAACTAAGCACGAGCACGTACAATGGCATGGATTCTTTCTGTCTCCAGAGAAAAAGAGAGGGAGGGACATTTGCAAACAGGAGAAGCCACTGTCTGAATGTCTGTGTGGGTGTGCCCTGAGTTTGGAATTATGTAAATATAGAGCTGATTCTTATCCTTAAGTGGTCTATAGCCCACATTTCCAAAAACAGAAAATAAATAAGTTCTGTTTTGTGCAAGTACTAATAAGATCACCATTAATCATCGTTTTCCTATTCGCTGTCTGTCTTCACTATGTGGGGTGAGAGTAAGTGTTCTAAGTGTGTGATCCTGTTCACTCTCCCCATCAACACCTTAGGGAAAGAAGTGATCATTTTACATTTGAGGAAACTGAGGTTGAGAGAGCTTAAGCTGTTTGACTAATGTTATGGAGCTGGTACAAGGCAAGGCTAGGATTTGAGCCGAGATCTGTCTCAAATGTCAGATAAGTTTTGAGGGTGTGTGTGGGGGGGTCGAGAAAAGGCATTGTGGGCCCAGGGAGCAGTGAGAAACCCATCGTGGTTGAAGCATCAAGTGCAAGGCAGCCTGGGGGTGGAGTGTCCATCTACCCTTTGGAATACAGTCTTCCTGTTGGCATGGCAACTGCTGCAAAATAAAATCAAGGTGGTACTTCAGATGATGCCTCAGAGACCATCCAGGAGTCATTTAAATTGCTTGTTTGTTATGTATAAGAATTTGTCTAACCTTCAACCTGCAATTGCAGCTTGGCAATCTCTTGTCTATTGTGCTGATAGGCTTCCTCGCATCATTATCATCCTTAAACCTTTTTTTTTGTTTTGTTTTGTTTTTATTCTGCCCACCTAGAAAATATACCTAGGCATCGTGTTGATTTTCCCAGGCTCCCTTGAGATCCTTCAGGCCCTCTGCCTCTTCCTCTGATGGAAATGCTGTCAGGGTAATGTTTGCAATCTCATTTCTCCCCCCGGGGTCCCTGCCCTGAGCTGCGGTGGGCATCCCAGTGTGCTCAGCATGCCATGCCCCTTTCCCCGTGGGATGTACGAAATCCGGCTCCTCACAGGAGCACAGAAGTGCCAGCTGCATTGCTCCTTCTGGGTTGAGGGATGAGGGAGATGGCGCTGACACCATGAAGTGTCCCTGACATCCGGCTGCCCTCCACACCAACGTCACACGTCTACCATCCCGGACTGACTCTAAATGCAGAATGAAAATGAATTCATGAAAAACAAATAAATGACTTAGGGTGGTTTTTCCCATTTGGGGTTTAAAGCCAATAAATAAAAGTATTGTCTTCTTAGATCAGGGTAGATTTGCCAAAGCAAAGTAAGTGCATACATCTCTTGTTTCTGCTTCTATGCATGTGTGTGTGAGAGAAACAGAGACAAAGAGACAGACAGATGGAGCAGATACATCGCACAGGGTGAGTGTAGCTTCAGCTTGTGCTGGGAGAGTTGATCTGTCCACCTTTCTAGGGAAACTGAATATAAAATCCTCAGGCATAAAAAGAACCTCTCACATATGGATTCCTTGAGGATTCAATTCACACTCTTCTCTGCTTTCTTTCTCACTGTCTCTGTTGAACTTGCGGGGACAACATTTCCTGTGCCGTTCACTTCCATCGCTCTTAGAAAATAAGGAGGGAAGACGAAGGTGCTTAAATGTTGAGATTTGTGAAATTGGCAAACTGGCTCCACAAGGTTTGCAGTACAAGTGATGGGTCTGTATCAGGCTTGGTGACAATGACAGAAAGGTCTAAGCAGGAAATACCATAGCAGACATTTTGGCCCTTCCTCCGTTCCAGCCACTGTGCTAAGAGATGTACATGTGTCAGTTCACTTAATCCTCCAGTGACCTTACGAGGTGAGCAGTATTATTATTAGTGCTGCAATGACAACACCTCACCCCCTGTTGTAGATGAGGAAACTGACACCTGAGAGGTTAAGTAATGCGCCCCGGTCGTCACCACTGACAGGCATTAGAGCTGGAATTTGAATCCCTGCAGTTCAACTGTAGACAGTGGTTCTCAACCGGGAACGATTTTGTCCCACGCCCCGTGGGACATTTCGCCATGTCTGGAGACATTTTTAATTGTCAGGACTTGGAGGGAGGGCTGCTACTGGCATCTAGTGGGTAGAGGTGAGGGATGTTGCTAACTACCCTCCCCCCCAACGAAGAATTATCAACCCCAAACGTCACGATTGCTGAGGCTGTGAAGCCATGGTCTGGGGACAATATTTCTTACAGCTTCGGTGCTGATCAGGCAGCGTGTTTATGGGGCTCAAGATAAGTGAGCCAGAGATACTGCCAACAGCTTAGGCAATTGAAGGAGGAGGGGCCGGGTTTTGCCATATGTGTGTTTATGAGCAGACTAACTCCAGAAGGAACAGGGCTGAGAGCACTGCCTGATTCTGCTTCTCCCTTAGGGTGAGAGTGACTGACAACCAGATATAAAACTTGAGGGCTATTCTGATCCCTGGCTGGCCAGCTGAGCCATCTCACTTTGGTGTTTTCTGGTGGAAAGAGCAAGGTTCTCCCAAATGATCTTGGGCTTGGCTTCTGGCTGAAATTGGCAGGGAGCTCCTGGCTTTATGCCTGAACCATCACTGGGGAACTGGGTTTAGAATCTCAAAACCACATGGTAGAGAATGAGAAGAAAGCACTTGTGGCGAAGTTATTTTCATTCTCTTTGTTCTCACTCACCCCCTGACATCCTTCATATGAGAAATTGTCTAAGTGAAATCAGAGGAAATACAGCCCACTATTTTGCAGGAATCATCTGTAGGAGAGCGGTGAGCTTTGAAATCCTTTGCTGGATCATTTAAAATGCACTTGAAGGGGGGATTTTTTTTTTTCAAGGTCATCAGTGCAGTTTGGCTTTACCATTCCAGGAGTCAGCCCCCTCTCTGGGCTCCCCAAGGACTTGTCCCCCCAGTACAGAAGGGGTTAACTTCAACTTGGGGTAATTTTGTCCCATGCCCCATGGGACATTTGGCTATGTCTGGAGACATTTTTAATTGTCATGACTTGGAGGGAGTTTGCTACATTCCATCTAAATTTCTACTGTACTTTTGGTGAAGTGTGGTTTTGGCCCAGCAGTCTTGGTGTCATTTGCTAAAAATGCATCCTCTTAGGTCCTGCTCCAATGTGCTGAACGAGAATCTGTATTTTAACAAGATTCCCAAGTTACTCATATATGCTGGTCTATAAAGTTTTTATTTTTATTTTGAACATTATTCTCTAAGAACTGTGGGTCCAAATGGATACCAGATTTCCTAAGTGTCAGATTCCAAGTTTTTAGAATGTGGAAGTTCTGTCACATGAGCTCCAGGGCCTTGATGTCCCTCAAAAGTGCTACAATGTCCCAGATTTCTGGAACCAAATACTTCCCAAACCCTCCTACCAATACATCTGGGCAGACACGCCTGAGCTTCTCCACCAGTGACATCTCACACACTTTCAGCTGACCACCGAGCTCCTTCCACGGCTCTCACCCACTGAGGAGGAATATTTCCAGTTAATGGTCACTCTTTTTTGACTGTGACAGGTTGTCAATTATTTGATCTGACTTCTTCCATCACTCAGCAGTTTCTCAGTCCAACTGACATGTCTCTTAGGAGATGTGAGTTAATCTACTTCTCAGTCCTCAAATACTCTCTGTGGACTGACATCATCTCAATATGCTCTTGAAAGTGATCCCAATTTTTTAAGTTGAGGCCTGGTTTCCAAAACCTTATTCCAGGGTTCATATACTCTTATATTCATTCATCTGAATGAATACACACATTTCAAGACCACTGTAGTGTGAAGCCTGCTCTCTTCCCTCTCAATTTAGCTAGAAGGGAAAGGCTGTGCTTGTCCTCACCAAACAGATGATGGTGTCGTGCAAATCTCCATCAAGATGGTTGCTGTCCTGCTGAAATGATGGGCCCATCAGAGAGGTGTAAGTCTGTAGTGAAGACAGGGTCACAAAAGCAAATGTCCTTGGGGCCATAGGCAGAGGGGGATGGGGCCTATTACTGCAGGGCCTGGGAGACTGTGGTAACCCAGGGTGGGAGTGGGGTGGAGGTCAGAGGTAGAACAACAGATGCATATTTGCATATTCCAGGTCATTGTTCCCAGGATGAAGGGCACACCGAGAGCCTTTACATGATCTGTTTTTTTCCAAGAGAAAGCACAAATATAACTTATGACACCTTTCTATTTTTTAAATATTGGTGATAATTCAATATTCTTTTACTTTTTCAAAAACCTTGAGTAGGCAGAAGGAAACACATCTGCAGGCTCAGTCTCCCGTCTAGGTGTGTCTGGTGGAGACACGTCAGTCTACATGTCTTTAATAAGCCTCTTCTATAACCCCAGCACCTGTGTTTCTCAAAGTTCAGGTTCTAGATCTCCCATGGCAGAATCCTACAAAACAACCACATGCCAGTCTAGTCCCTGCCCAGAGCAACCAAATCTCAAGTTGTATGCACGAAGCCAGGGAATCTCTCAGCATGGTTCTGAGGGTGCACAAGTGTGATTCTTATGAAGCCAGGTGACACAACACGCAAAATATTAATACAGATGAAAGAGCAACACCCCATCCCAGGGTCCTAGAATCTAATAGAGAAAATAAGATTATTGCATAGGCAGCAGTTAGTTTAAAAACCAGCATGATGAGGATGTGTGGGTGAATCACTCAGGTCAATTGCTTTGACTACTAGGCAATGGCAGTTTCCCAGAATTTTGAAGGATGCTAACTATTCAACTAGGAGGCCAGCCTTTGAGGACCAGTCTTATGCTAATTGAATTTCTAGGTACAAGCATATAGATGGGGTTTGGAAACTCAAATGGCTCAGGGCCCAGGCAGGTATGTAAAGGCATGAAGCAGGCCTCCACAACTGGGAGTGGAGTCAGCCGTGGTAGATTGGGAATGTTTATGGCCCAACTAGAGGGAACAACTAATTTTCCAGAAAAAATAGTAACTAGAGACCAAGATTAGGCATACGAAATAAAATATAGCTGTGGACTGCTAATTTGCAACTACCTACATAGACTAATTTTATTAGGAATTTGAAGGTAGAGAGCTAAGTCTATTTCTGATTTTGCTGCTATTTGAACAGTTCACCTCTACCTCGCAGGTTCTGAGACTCTTTACATGTCAGATGATGGAGATGGCCCAGATGCAGAAAAGCTCTTGTTCTTTTTTCCCTGTGGGGCAGTTGTGTTAGGTCGCAGCTTTGGCCAGTAGAGGACCAAGAGCAATAGCAGAATGATGATCAACGTTCATGGAATTGTTACAACGTACAAGACACTGAGCTGGGTGGCTTTTCTTCTAGAAAAGGAAAACAAGAGAGAGGTAGGCAAGATAGCATGGTGTGTGCAGACACAGGGAGATAGAGTTGAGTTTCTCTTTGGTTAATGCTTAGTCAATGAAAGTCAATCATTTTTTTCCTAATGAATAGTCAATCTTGCACTTAATGGAAAAAAGCCATTTATTCACTCTTTTAACACATTTATTGAGTTCCTAGCAAATGCTGGTGATAGGCAAGTGTCAACCTGTCTCAGACCAATCTCCACAGATTGACCTTCCCAAAAAAGGCTTGACTTCTGTCTTCTGTTTCCTGTTGCTATAATAGAGTATCAGATTGGGCAGTGCATAAACGGTGGAAGTTTATTAGGCTCATGGTCCTGGAGGCTGGGAAGTCTAAGATCAAGGAGCCGCGTCAGGTGAGGGTCTTCTTGCTGCCTCCTCCTGTGGTGGAAGGCATCACAGGGTGAGAGAGTATACACACGTGGCAAGAGAGGGCAGCAGCGGCCAAACTCCATCCTCTGTCAAGAGCTCATTACAGCAATAACAACACACTCCTACGTTAACAGCATGAATTCGTTCATTAATTCAGCAGAGCCTTCATGACCTAATCACCTTTTAAAGGTCCCACTTCTCAACAATGTTGTTTTGGGGATTAACTTTCGAACACATGAACTCTGGGGGCACATTCAAACCATAGCTGCCTCCAGTACTCTGTGGAAACTGGCCACTGCCTAGTGCTTCAGGGATCAAATCTGTGAGTCCCGAGTCCTGGACAGCAACACTCACTGCCACTTCCACCCCTTATGCCAGGTAAGAGGTAATTTCTCCCCAGCCAAGAACTCTGAAGTGACAAATTCTGCCTCAAGCTTTTCTCATTCTAGAGCTACAAGTACAAAGCTTGAAGCTCAGCCTCCAGATGGGGGGAGGGCCATGAACCTGAGCGGGCAGGCAGGGCTGGAGTTGAGATTCTGCCATGCCGTGTTGCTCCTGTATCCGGATCCAGGTTATGCCCCGGAGGGGGTTGGCGCTCCCCTAACTATTCAGCTCTGAATGAAGAAATTTTTTTTTCTCTTTGTTTTCACATACCATGCAACACAGCACTGCTGATACCAGATGTGTGGGGTGTTTCCCACACACTAAGAGTTCTCCAGTGGACATCAGCTGTGTGTCCTATAATTTAATTCAATTCTGACACTGTGTACCTGGAGACAGCATCAGATCCTACAGGTTGAGGGCTCAGTCCCACAAGACTGCCCCCACTTCAGATGCCAATAGCCAGTAGTAGGTTGTCACCTATACTTCTGATCAACTGGCCATAAATCAGGGGTTCCCACAACCCCCTCCTCTGGGTTGATGAATTTGCTGGGACGGCTCACTGAACTCGGGGAAACACTTCACTTGGCTTTCCTAGTTTATTACTAAATGACATCATAAAGGATACAGATGGACATCCAGAGGGAAGAGACAGAGCAAGGTATGTGGGAAGGGGTGCAGGGCTTCCCGGCCCTCTCCGGGTGCCCCACCTTCCAGGCACTTCCACGTGTTCAGCAATCTGGAAGCTCTCTAAACCCCATCCTTTGGAGTTTTTGTGGAGACTTCATTAAGTAGGCATGATTGATTAAATCATTGGCTATTGATGATCAACTCAACCTTCAGCTCCTCTCCTCTTCCCAGAGGTCACGGCTGGTACGGAAAGTTCCAACCCTCTAATCACAGGGTTGGTTCCCTTGGCAACCAGCCCCCATCCTGAGGCTGGCTGGGAGCCTACCAAGAATCACCTCATCAGAACAAAAGATGCTCCTGTTGCCCAGGAAATTCTAAGGGATTTAGGAGCTCTAAATCAGATAGATCAGTGATATGTTAGATGCTTATATCACTTCAGAAATTATAAATGTCTTAGGAGTTCTACATGAGGAACCTGGGTCAAAGCCCTGATACTAAGACAAAAGATTCTCCTAGTGTCCCTATCTATGAAGGTTTTAGGAGCTTTGTTTTAGGAATTGGAAGCAAAGACCTAATGGCATATGTCTTATTACATCATAATATCACAGCAGCTTAAAAGGCACACAGCCTGAAGTCAGGGTCCTCCTACTAGGACTGATTTCTAAATCGCTGTAGCTCTGGGTGCCACTCTGGGCTGAGTTGTGCAATGAGGATCCACACACCTGTCACTGCTCCCTCCTCTGTGAATTTTCCCCAGTGGACACTGCACAAGCCAGCATTGTACGGCTTTCTTGGCCATCTGAGCTTGCCTGCATGACTGTCAGGGGCTGAGAGTGCAACTGAGAGCAAATCAGACAAGGTCCCTGCCCTCGTGGTGCTTGCATTCCAGTGGAGGGACTGAGAATACACAAGTGAGCCAAGAATCGGGAGGCATGACTGCAGGTGGTGATGACCCTGGGGTGAGAGAGACTGACTGAGGCTGGGAGGAGGCAGCCATTTACAAACAGGGGTCAAGAGAGGCCTCTCTGCTGAGAGGGGTAAGTGGGACCAGAGTGAACTCAGCCATCTGAGCCACAGGCACCACAGAGGAAGGGAAGCATGACCGCAGAGGGAAACAGCACCCGCAAAGGTGTGAGAGGCCACCTGTGTGTTGCATGTGATGGGCCAGCTGGAAATGAGGACTGTTACTCAGTCATTTCACAAATACTCCGAACACTTACTATGTGCAAGATGCTGTAGATACAACCAGGACAACTCACAGGCCCTCTGCCCTCAGGGAGGTCACACCTGGTTAGGAGTCAGCGTGCAGGTGGGCAATAGAGGAGGAGTGAGGTGAAGAAGTGAAGAGGCAATCACATTGCAAAGTGACCAGGTTTGGGACAGAGGTTGGTGGGAGCTGTGGGAACAGGGGACACCAGGGAGGAGCGACCGAGGAGGTCGCTATTTCTAGCTCATGATTCGAGATGGCTTCAATAAACAATGTATTTACTATTCGTTTTTAGTTCATCCTAAAGCTAGACCTGTTTATTTTTTTCAAAGTTTATGTCCATCCTACATTTAAGACTTTAAAATATCCTTTATTTATAGAAGAGGATGGCATTGTGGATGATTTTAACATCCTTCATATGTAAAACAAAACTTGCAACTTCAGCAGGAGAGAACTTTTAAATTTTATGATGTTATGAAATTGAAACATCCAGGAACCACTGCTCCAGCCAAATGCTCTACTGATTCTGTCCTTAATAAGAGAAGCTTATATTTATTGAGTACTTACTATATGCAAAACACTAGTCTAAGCACTTCTGTGTGCTGACTTCTTGGATCCCCAAGCTAATCCTATAAAGAAGGGTACTATTCTCATCCCATTTTATAGATGAGGCAAATGAGGCACAGAGAGGTAAGGAAACTTGCCCAGGGTTAGGCAAGT
Source organism: Avahi laniger (assembly GCA_963575035.1). Classification (NCBI taxonomy): domain Eukaryota; kingdom Metazoa; phylum Chordata; class Mammalia; order Primates; family Indriidae; genus Avahi; species Avahi laniger. Next base: position 35,700 of record CAUYSK010032027.1, read on the forward strand.
AGTAAGCCTCAGAGCCAGAATTTGATATGCACATTCCAGAGCTCAGCTTCTCGTCACCTTCTACCCCTCAAAAAAACCAATGAGCAACTTTTGAGAATATTATAACTTGAGGCTCTGGCAATCATTTACATGCACAACCCCTCCCCTTCCTCCCCTCTCCAGTACTGGTCTTAGAAACTCGTAGGTAAACCTGAGGACCAAAGGGAACGAGGAACCCACAGCAAGCATTCTTGGACATTCCCCTGAGAAATGAAAACGCTTTGCAGGCAAGCTTTCTGTGCATATTTGTGGCTCTGTGGATGTGTCCCAGTTGGGCCAACTTCTGTTCCTGGATGTTTAAATATATCCTGGCAGCTCAAAGGTGTAATTTCTCCAAATGCCGCATTCCTGTTGAGCCCTCGGGACGAATTGTGCAATTTCAGGTGAGCTCTTCTTTAAACCCTAGCAGGGCTTGTAGTTTCCTCCCTCCTGCTTTTGCCGCAGGCTCTGTTTGGAAGATTGAGGGGCTGAGAGGGCAGTGGGGCAGGGATGTGGAAGTTGGGGTGCTGAGATGGAGAGACCAAGGGCAGGAGAGGGTATGGGGTGTGAGGCAGCACTGGCTGTCCAGGCAAATGCCAGAGCCCCACTTCGAGAATTGGGATTGTTTTTAATTTCCTAGAGTTTTCGTTCATTCATGCATTCACTTATAAAAATATTTTCTGAGTATCTGCTACATACCAGATGCAGCTTGGGAGGGGGGAACAGAGATAAGAGGTCATGTGGAATCTCAGCTGTTGGGAAGGGGAGTCCATCTTATATAAACATGCATAATGTGGGGATAGGGTTGACCCAATGAGGCAGGACAAGGGCATCTTCTTGGGGCACATGGAGTTGAGCAGCAGTATGAGGCACAAAGGTTAATGCAGTAAGGAGGGGAGGAAAGAGTATCGGGGGCACAGGGGACAGCCTGTGATAAGTTTCTGGGGAAGGCAAGGGGGGCTACCTGGGTATATGAGACCTTCTGGGTCTTTCCCACTCTTTTTATGGGTGCTGTGTGTCTAGCCTGAACTTCCAGCTTCGTAACTCCATGAGGCAGCTTGCTAGGATCCAGGATTTTCACACCAGAAAACATTTAAAAAGCTAAATAATTTGTCCATTGCCACCCAACTAGTGCATAGTGGCATGGAAATCCAAACCCAGGTTTGTGTGATTCCTAAGAAGGGCTTCTTAACCACCAGTTTATGTTAATATTATTCTCCTAGAAATACCTGACCATTTGCAAAGACTGACACATTCTGTGGGTACTTCTCTCCTTATTCCAAGATTAAAAATGTGAGTAGACTCATTCCCCACATTATAAATAGAAAGTAAAGACAGAAAAAAAAGTCACAGTACCCATAAGGTGGAAGCAACCCAAATGTCCATCAAGAATAAATGGATAAACAAAATTTAGTGTATATCTACAATGGACTATTATTCAGCCTTAAAAAGGAAGGAAGTTCTGACACATGCTATAACATGGATGAACCTTGAGGACATTATTCTAAGTGAAATAAGGTAGTCATAAAAAGATAAATACTTTATGATTCTACTTATATGAGGAACCTAGAGCAGTCAAATTCATTAGAGATAGGTGGCTTCCAGGGGCTGGTAGGAAGGATAAATAGGAAATTATTTGGTTGGTATAAAGCTTTAGTTTTGCAAGATGAAAAGAGTTCTGGAGATTGAGTGCACAGTATGTGAACGTACAGGCATGCAGCACATAACAGCATTGTAACTAACAATGGACCACATATATGACAGCAGTCTTATAAGAGTATAATACTGTATTTTGACTGTATTTTTTCTATGTTTAGATACAAGAGTACTTACCATTGAGTTACAATTGCCTATAGTATTCAGTATAGAAATCTGCTACGGGTTTGTAGCCCAAAAGCAACAGGCCGTACCATATAGCCTAGGTGTATAGTTAGGTAAGAACCTTTAGGTTTGTGTAAGTACACTTGATAATGCTCACCCAGCAACAAAATTGCCTGATGATACATTTCTCTGAGTGTTTCCTTGTTGAGTGACAAATGACTGTAGACTGCTGATTTAAACACTTAAAAATGACTAAGAAGGTAAATGTTATATTGTATGTATTTTATAATTAAAATTTAAAAAAGAAAAAAGGAAGAAAAGGAAAAAAAAAAGAGAATCCCCCTAGTTTCATTTGGAGATAACCACTGTTAAAATAAATAAATAAATAAATCAACACGTAGAACCTTCCACACTTATTCGATGTCAGTTATACATGGGCATCTTTATACTTTTTCCACATCAATTAGATCATGTGATACATACACTTTGGTAGCGTGTTTGTTTTCCCTTATTTAGTATAGCAGAAATTTCTTTCCAGGGTCATAAATACAATTCACATTGGTCTTAAAGACAGCATAGTGGCCCTCACTAACCCGGATCCAGGGTGTGTGCTTCGTTCCCTAATTATAAACATCATCATGACCAGCACCGTTAGGCTCGATATCCTCATGCATCGGATCATTCCCTTGGGACACATTGCCAAACTGGAATTGTTCTTTTAAAGATTTTTAGTATTTTTGAGCCTCTTAATTCTTTTGTCAAATTGCCCTTCAGTGAAGGTTGTGCCACGTTGTGTTCTCTCTAGCAGTTGTCCTTCTGTCTGGCCCCTCACCTTTCTGTGCTTGATCCCGGTTTTATCGTGTATCAGCCATGTGATCATGGGCAAAGAGGCCTCAGCTGTCCCAGTTAAACATGGGGCCAATACGGTGCCAATTCCACAGGCTGAGTGAGGAGTAAAGGATGTGATCCTTGCACAAAGCAGGTGCTTATTGTGTCCTCACTGCTGTGTCGTCACCATGCTCTTCCCCCTTATGCTATGCCCATCTTCCCCACGAGCCAGAGAGCTCGTGCAAATTAAAAGAGAAAAGCTCGTTTCTCAGAGCCAAGGAAAATGGAAATAAGGAGCACACTCTGAGGACAAATGGACACTTCTATGTTTCTCTCATTCATTTGAAGGTGCATAAGCCTATTGTCCTGCTTTTAAACACTTGGCCATTCAGAACAAAAGGCGCCTGGCTGGGCAGGCTGGCAAACATCCCCAAGCGGGCACAGAGGACTCATTATTCCCTACTCCCTTGTGGGGCCAGCAAGCCTGTGTCACTGCAGCAGTGGACATTTTCTAATCAATCTGAAATAAGGAATGAGCCCAGGATGGGCATTCACGAGCAACCCCTTTCCCTCTGAAAATGAAAGTCAGGATCTAAGCAGACCTGCAGTGCAAGTCTGCCTGGAAAAGGCAGCTGGTGGGTCTGAGAGCAGCCGACCAGCCGTTCGGAGGGGCTTTCGCCACCGCTCTAAGGATTACACTGCAGGTGAGGTTGGCGTCACGTGGTCCTAGGCTCTTGGCGCAGCATCTCAGCACCATCTCTGGGAAGCCATCCTTTCAATTATCTCCCTCTTTTGAAAAGCATTTGATTTCACGGGGTTTCTTTTCATCCAGAAACCATCCTGGAGTTATTGACTCTGAGACACAAACTTGGCAATAGCAATCAGGAAGGGACTTGTCTCTGCTCATTTAATGGGGTTTTATTGTTCTGCAGAGACCCAGAGACTTCCAGAGGTTAGAGCTTGAAAAACTTGAGAGGTCAGTACTTTCCATAAGTCCCACATTTGACAAATGGGGACCTAGAGGTCTAGAGAGAAGGAGGCTTAGCCAAGGACGGACGATAATTAGCTTGGATTTTAACTCCATCTCTCCCTCCCTCCTTCCTCCCTATTATTTTGGTTCTCTTTATGTATCAGACATTGTGCCAAGTACTTTCCTGCATTATCTCCATGAATCCTGCCAACTACCCAAGAGGTAGGTTTTCTTCATGGTACACTTTTATAGGTGGAGAATGTGAGGCTAATTTACATGCCCAAGGTCTCACAACTAGAAAGTTGTGGAATCATTTCATTTCTCTCCCTTGAGGCTCTTTACCCTTAATGCAGATTCTTGTTCTCATGGAGAATCCTGATGAAACACAGGCATCCTTCCCCACGGAAGCCTGGACAAAGCAGTGCCAAGCTCAGGACAGAACTGTGGGCACCAGCCGGCCAGGGGCACACCAGCTCGGCTACAGGCTGTGGTCCTCCTTGCAGTCCCAGCTGGAAGCCTCACACACACTTATTGATGGGCTCGTGGGAACCCAGAGAGCAGGAATCAGAGCATGGGATGGAGACTCGGGGCTCTGGAAATAAATGAAATTCCAGCTGGGCCACTCAGGAGCAGCATCTTGGCATAAGTTTTATAATCTCTGTGATTTCATTCTTTATCTCCAAAATGAAAAATTAGCTCATAGGCTCATGAGAAGATTTTAAAAAGGTGATCTGTATAAAATAACATGCATGGTGCCTGGAAGTATTCTAGAATGGTAGTTTCTTCCAATAGTGTCGTGATCGTCATCATCATCGTGATCATCAGGAAAGACCGAGTGGGAATGGGCCTTGGACATCCCATTAGGCAATCAGAGCAGGCCTGCAGCCCGGGGGCCAGGGTGGCATCTCTGCAATGCTGGTGGCCTATCTTGGTGGCAGACCCTTGTGGCAACAAAGCAGACCTCAGGTGATTAAGATCCTAGGGTGTACATTATACCAGGAAAATGACCCAAAGATGAAGAATAAACACAGCAAGGGATTGGATGTTTCCAGCATTTTTCCCAAAGAGCTTACTTGTTTATTATGTGTCTCTACCCAAAAGAAAAGCGAAAGCTTTATAAAAATAAAAGGAAATTTGTCTTATATATTTCTTTGTCCTTTTTAGCTAGAACAATTTCTGAGTCATTGTAGCTACTTAATAAATTTTTATTATTAACTGAATGAATGAATGAATGAATGAATGAATATATGAAAGAATAAACTACTCTCTGGCCTGGTTCAAAGTCATTTAACTAGAGGGTCAGAAGATGGAATAAAAAACTACCCAAGAACAGCCTGATCATCATATCTACAAACCCAAATAGTAATAATAATAAACAGTAATCATTGCAATTGGCTGCAAGCTATGCCTATGTACTGATGGTGTACTAAGTGCTTACTGTGAATTATCTCTCAGTACTAAACACCTGTGAGGTAGGCATTATTTTAATCCTCATTTTACATAAGGGGAAAATGAGATTTGGAGAAATTGAACACTGGCTCGAGATCATGCAGCCAAGAAATAGGAGATCCTGCGTTGGTTCCTGGGTCTATCTGTTTGCAGGGCCTGTGCATAAGCACTACCCTCACCACCTCCCCCATTCTTGACTGAGAATCAAATAAAATTCTAAACTCAGCCTTCCTTTTTTCAGGGCAGAAAGAAATATTTTGGGAAAGATAGACCATGTAATAGTATCAATTGCCAAATTGAAAGTCAGACGAAGTTAAACTTTAAGTCCTCTAACATCTATAGCATTTCTTCCTGAAGTGGCTACAAGCCACCCCTGGCAGGCATGGCATGCCCCTGCATTGTCTCCACTACCTGCGCAGCCCACCTATCAAAATTTATCCGTTCAGTGCCCCATTTCCTCCAATTTCCTCCCTGCCCTAGTTCTCGTGAGCAACTAATTTGAGCCAAGATATCAAAAGTATTTTTTCAGACAATTCATCCAATCTCCAGGGCTCACTGGGAAGAGGAGACCTGAGACCTGGAGCTCACAGCTTCCTATCCCTATTTTAAGCTCAAGAGTTCAGCTTCTGACCAATCTCAGTCTACCTGTCTGGCTCCTGCACCAGGTTTGAGCGAAGGGTTTTGTAGAGCAAATAAACAAGTACGTAAATAAGCATTAAAACTACTGGCTTAATTTCATCCTCAATTTGGTCATTTAAAAATATATTTTTTGGGGTCTACTTTGTGCTTGGCACTGTTCTTGATATCAGCAGTTTAAAGGCAGCCCAAGTTCCTTCTCTCATGGTGGTTACATTCCAGTGGAGCGATAGGAATTACACTAACAAATTGATATAGAAATAAGGGAAAACAGTAATAATTAGTAATAAACAGAGTTAAAATCTGGCAATACGTCATGCATGGTATGGCTGAATGGTGGCCTCCAAAAGGATATGTTCAAGTTTATATCCAATACCCGGAACCAGTGAATATTGCCTTACGTGGCAACGGGATGTAAGTCAGTTAAGAATCTTGAGGAAAGGAGATTATCCTGGATTATCCAGGTGGACCCTAAGTGTGATCAAGTGCATTCTTTTAAGAGAAGAGCAGATCTGGGTGCTGATATCAACAAGACAATGTCAGACTAGAGTTTCCCAGTACCCATACTCCCCACAAGAAGGGACCAAAACATTGAATAAACAACTATATTTCAACTGGAGTGGCTGAGGAAGGTTGCTGAAGTAGTAATACTCCTGTGGAAAATCAGAAGCCCAAAATAGCACCATAAGGAGAAGAGCAAAGCACCTTGTCTCTGCCACACTGTCTCCCCTGCCAGAATCAGCTTGGAGACAGCTTGGAACTTCTTATGGGAAAAAGATAAGCTGGAGGTCCCCAATGGTACTCATAGCGACTACAGACACCAGCAGTCCTTAATATAGGAAAGTCCCCTAGTCATCATAGGCCCTGAATTCAGTTTGAATAGTTGCAAGGAACTCACACAGCTGCCCTGCTTCAGTGTAGGAGCCCACATTGTGTACCCCCCCAACTCCCAAGACCTAAGTTGCTACATCACAGAGCATTTTAAAACCAGACCTACTGCTAAAGTCCATCCCACCCTGGAGGCCAGTAGCCACTGCCTCTCTCCATCTTTGAGGCCCTGCCATCATTCTACCATGGTCACACTGGTCCCTGTAGGACCGTGATCCTGGCTACATGAAGCCTAGGTCTGACAGATGAACTGAGATCCTGGCATCCAAACCCTCATGGCATCCATGACACACAGCTGGCCAACCTGCCATGCCCATGCACACCCATGTCAAGCCTGATAGCCAGTACAGTGGAGACCTCACCTTTCCACAGATATTGCCACATGTCTGGCTGACCCACTGTGCCCACATATGCCGCACACACTGTTCCCCCTCACACTAGCCTGACAGCCAGGCTGGTGGCAGCCCTTCCTTCTCAGAGGCACAGCCACACAGGCAGCCTGCCCACCATGCTTGAATCTGCCAGGTCTGAAAACCAACTTGGCACCCCTACTCCCTGCAAAATCATGCCACTACAATCACAGATTCCCACAGTCTATGCCACTGAAGCAATTGTGACATTGCTGGTGAGAACTATAGCTGAAGAAACTGCATGGAGCCCTAGCTACTGAGTCTACCCAGAACCAAATTATTGCACCCAATTGTCACTCTGGGACCCATCTACGGGAAACATCTCTCCTGTGAAAGATACTCCATAAAATTGGGAAAAGTGACTATTTCACAAGATGTGCAGATATCAATGTAAAGACACAAGAAACATGAGAAAGCAAGAAAACATGGTACCTCCAAAAGAACACAAGACATTCTCCAAAACAGACCCCAAAGAAAAGATTATTTTTGAAATGTGCCTGAAAAGGAATTCAAAATGATAATCTTAAAGAAACTCAGAGACATACGAGAGAATGCAGATAAACAAAACAGTGAAATCAGGAAAACAATTAATGATCTGAATGAAAAGTTCAACAAAGAAATAGATATACTAAAAAAGATCCAAACAGAAATCTTGGAGCTGAAGAATTCAATGAATGAAGTAAAAATTACAATTGAAAGCTTCAACAATAGACTAAATCAAACAGAAGAAAGAATTTCTGAATGTAAAGATAGTTCTTTTGAAATAATCTAGTCAGAGAAAGAAAAAAATATGAGTAAGAAAGAATGAAGAAAGACTACGGGACTTATGGGACAATGTTAAGTGAACAAATGTTTACATTATGGGATTATCAGAGGGAGACAAGATAGAGAAAGGCACAGAAAGCCTATTTAACAGAATAATTGCTAAAAACTTCCTAGGATCTAGGAAGATCTAGGAAGCTCAATGGCTCTCAATTAGATTCAACCCAAAAAGATCTTCTCTGAGGCACATTTTATAACTAAGCTGTTGAAAGTCAAAAACATATAGAGAATTCTAAAAGCTACAAAAGGAAAGCATCAAGGTACATAAAAGGGACTCTCTATTAGACTATCAGCAAATTTCCCAACAGAAACCATGCAGGCCAGGAAGGAATGGGATAATATATTCAAAATGCTAAAAGAATGTGGCACTGCTGATGCCTTGATATCTGATTTCTAGCCTCCAGATCTGTGAGAGAATAAATTTCTGGGTTTTAGAGCCACCCATCTTGTGGTAATTTGTTATAGCAGGGCCAGGAAACTAATATACGTGGCTACTTTAGAGTGAGTGGTCATAAACAACTTTTCAGTTTAGGAAACACGGAAGCTGATATATGAATGACAAGAAGGAGCCTCTCTATGGAGATCCAGGGGAGAAATACTGCAGGCAGAGGGAACAGCCAGTGCAAAAATCCTGAGGCAGAAACAAGCTTAGCTTTTCTAAGTCACAGAGGAAGTTTATTGTGGTCAGAATATAATATGAAAGGGACAGATTTATAAGAGGTGAAGTTGAAGGTATAGGAAATAAATAGATAATATAAATTTCAAAAAGCCAGGGCAAGGAGTTCCTATTTTATTATATTATTTATAAACATAAAGAGGTGCCACTGTAGGTTTTGTAAATGAAGTCAGTGTGTTCACTTTACATTTTTAAAAGACAACTCTGGCTGCTATATGTACGGAGATTGGACCCAGACAGACAAGAATTCTAGTAAAAAGACCAATTAGGGTCAAGGCGAAAGATATTCCTGATTTGGACTAAAGTAGTGGTTGAAGAAATAAGGAAAGGATATTATAGTAGATGATGTTTTTGGAATAGGTCATGGAATATATATAATCAGTGGGAATTGTTCTGAATTATTATTAATAGCTATGGTGGTGAGGGTTAAGTGAGAGAAGATTGGCTTGAACCACAGTAGAGTAAGTTGGGAAGGAAAATTAAAAGGTCTTCCCTTAGTCATTAAATTTGAGATGCCTATGATCTTCCAAATCTGGGCTTAAGGGATAAATCAGAATTTGGAGATATAGGATGTGGGAACCATGGACATGTAGATATTTAAAGTATGGGACTTGGTGAGGTCATGGAGAAGGGTTAGATAGAGAGGTAAAGGAAGGGCAAAACAGGACCCCGAGGTACCAACACTGAGAGACCAGGAGGAGGAAGTGGAGGAGGAGGAGGGAGGAGGAAACAAGGAAATCTGAGACAGAGAGGCAAACACAGAAGAAAACAAGGAGCATGTGATGTCCCAGAAGCCAAAGGAAAAAAGAAAGCCTAACAGAGGGAGCCACCAACCATTTCAAAATAAGTTTTTCTTGCCAGGTAACTTGTTTGTATTTTCACTGGGGAGTTAGTGTCTTAGTTCCAGGCCAATAGGTTTCTTCTCAGCTGCCATCTCATAAAATAAGTAGTGGCTCCCTAGAGTAGTCTGATGAAAAGGATTCTAGTGCTTCACCTGGATTTGGCAGGAAAGCCTGCTATGATCAGTTGGTGATAGCTTTGGGAAATGTTGGGCAAGAGTTCTGTGTGTTTTATGATCTTGTCTCATGCAAAGGAAAGACATGAGTTATGGTCATTTCAGGGGTTTTTGTAAATTACAAGTAACTAAACTGTGGCTATGGGAGCTCATCCATTCACATTCCATAATCCAAATCCATCCACACATAAGGTCTACCCTGAAGTGGAGATAGGACTAGATACGGGACTGTCCTTAAAAGAGGTGGATACAGAGAGACAGAGACAAGAAGTGGGGGCTATAATTTACAGCATTAAGGGCTTTGAAAGCTAAAACCTACATTAAACTCTCATCTCCGCCACTTACTATAGGAATGGGGGTAAGTTCACCTAATGGTTCTTAGTCTCATTCCCCTACCTGCTGAGTGATATTAATGGAATTGTGAGGCCATAGCAACTTGTAAGGCTTAAACTCCTGGGAACCCTAAAGTAAAATCTGTTCCTTGAGGATCCAGGGTGACACCTTTAATTTAGGTTTGCTATGACAAGGTGAGAAATCTACCTCTAAGGCTGTATTACTTTCCTTTGAGAGTGTCTTACACATGATAGGTTATCAATAAATTATTGAACTTGGATCACAGTGGTACTGATTTTGTGCTATTGAGATATACTGTTCTAATCGGGTTTTGTTAGATAACAATCCCTTATTCAAGGTGGAACGAGGAATAACAACAAAAAGTATATGATTACAATTTTTCCATGCTCCCAGCTTTTAAGGAAATTACCACGTAGACGCTGCTCAGCTGTTGGATCTTGGTCGGACAGATCCAAGTGATGGGTAGGAAGGCTGACTTGAAGGAGGTAAGAGAAGGGAAAATAGATCCCTCTACACAAGTGAGCACATGGATCAATCTGCCTGGGGGAAAACTCTAGGAGGCTGGAGGCAGGGGTTAAAGAGAAGGAGACAGTGAGAGATGTGGTCAATATGAGCTGAACTGCTGGGAGACAGCAGAGAGTTACCATGAAGAAAAGAACTTTGGGAAAAGGGAAATATGTCTATGAAGCTCTTTAACCAGTTTGCCATCTTGTGTAGTGCAAATCCTTGCTACTTCTTGAAGAGGCATTCAGTAAAATATATATATTGTTTTCAAGACATTTTAGAGTCAAATTTGTGTGTATGTGTGTATGCAAAATAGCTTCGTGCTGTGACTGGCCTCAAGGTGGCACAGGTTTATCTGGGTTACACTGGTGACAAAGTGCCTTCATGCACATCTTCTAATTTGACCTTCATGTTATATATGTGTGATAAAAACTCGTGAGGTTTTAAATCATTTCTCATCCAAAAAAAGGAGAGAATAAGTCTTGACCTATGTCACTGAATTATAATTAGCAGAACTGTAAAACCCAAGTCTCCTGACTCTCAGGCCAGTGTGATTTTTCTTCCCTCCTTCCAGCCATCCCGTGCTTTCCTCCCTTCTCTTTTTCCCTCTCCCCACTCCTTCCCTGTTCTCTCCCTATCGAGAGGCTCACTATTCTCTCTCTTACTGTATTATTGTTGGCAATGAACCACAAGCGAGACATTCCCTAACCTGCCTTCAAGCTTTTAGTTGAAAAGCTTTTAGTCCCAAAGCGTCCAAAGCAGTGTCTGCTTGGAAACAAGAAGGCCTGTGTGTGGTTTCAAAAATGTAAAGACCTCAGAGGACCCCCAGTTTTCAGAGGAAAGGCTCGTGAAGAGCAGCTCTTGCCATGGTGTCTGCATGTCGGCACTTTGCCTCCCTAAGGCAAAGGATTCAGGCCACGTGGGGAAGGAGACAGGAGACTGTCAGACAGGCTCTGTGCTGCAGCTTCACAGCGGATCACACACTCAGGCCTGAGACAGTAGCTGGCTGAGTCCCCCAGGGCCATATTCCTGCTTGCTTTCTCCTTCCTTGAGCTGCTGGAAAGAGCCCGTTTGTGAGTAGTTTGGCTAAGAAAAATCCTGTTGCTTTCCAAGTGGGTGCTTTGTTTGTTTCTGTTACAAAACATCTGAAAAATCAGCATTTCCCATTCAGCATCGAGCCAAAATTGACTGCTGTCTCTATATAATAAAGCAGCATGTTTTGCTGCTCTCTTCTATTTGGAAGACAGAAAATCTCAACAGACAGAAAGAACGTGTTTATTGATGCAGCTTCATCCCAGAAACTGGACTGCACCATGGGGAATGAGCAGAGAGAAAGGGAGAGAGGGCTGACTTTAAATACTTTGCAAATGCTCCTCAGCAGTATTAATGAGCGCCAGAGTGTGAGGTGCATTAAGACCTCATGCAATGGAGTAAATGAAGGCAGGGCGTACTGTTTTGTAATGAACTGAAAATTCAGTGGTAAGTGGAAATACTCATTTCCCGAGCTGCCCGTCTCCTCTTGCTGATCTAGAAATATACTGGTTCCCCAAATGCGGAGATAATAAAGTTCAAATGAATGCAGGAACAAGGCTTCTATGCTTGCAGGGGAAAACAGAAATTCTTCAAGGCAGACTCAACAGAAGCAGTAGAGAGATGGAATCCAGGGTGGTGCAGCTGGGGAGATGCCAAGCGGAGGCTGGCTCCTGGAGTCTGACTCCCCTCTGCTGTTCCCTACCTTGTCCTGCTCCCCGTTCTCCTGAGCCTACCTGCTCACTGTAGCAAAGTAGGCCTGCGATTGGCGGGATCTGGACTGCAGGGCCTCTCTGTGTCCCCCTGATCATTTCCCAGTCCTGAAGGAGCTTGCAGAGGCTCAGGAATGTGCCACTAATGAACACACGGAGCCGAGCCTTTGGCAGAATCTACTGCTGTCCCGTCTGGGAACCTGTGCAAAGCAGAGGGCACACCTGCTGCTTGTGTGGATCCTGGCCTTGGGGGACTATGGCTCCCCTTGCTTGTTACAGCTGCCTTTTTATTTGCTGTGCCTGGTACCATGCAGTTGTCATCCTTGCAGACAAACCCCCGGTGGGGATGGGAGAGCCCTGCCAGCTGCCGGGCAATTGCCGCAAGATCTTACTCTTGCTCTCACCTGGAACATGGGCAACCTTGGTTGACCCTGAACTTAAGAGCCACCATCAAGGGGCTTCTTTTCCCTTCTGAACCTGTCCCTGGTTCCTGATGACAACGAAGGGAGCCAAAACTCCAAGGAAATTTGAGAGAAAAAGAGAGAAAAACCATCAAGAGGCATGGAAGGCTTTGATTCTGGCAGATCCGGGTTCCAGTCCCAGTTGGGCTACTTACTACCAGCACCATGGGCAAGTTCACAGAACCTTCATAGCCTTGAGTCCTCAGCCCTAAAGTGGAGATGATAATGATTCAAACATTGAAAGGAAGCTTAATTCATACAAGCCATAAAAAGCCTTTGAGCACAGAACCTGACATAGACCCCATGTTGAAATGTGTTCCTTCCATCACCCCTCACCACCAATTTTTGATCACTGAGCTTACTAGGCATTCTGTAAACACTGGAAGAATTGAAAGAGAGATGATTTTCACAAATCAGTGAATATATAATTTGAGGACACTGACAAATCAGGCTAAATGTTGTAATGGATGAAGCACTGAACCAAAAGTCCAATTTGGTTTTGAGTTTTCACTCTGTTATTTAGCTAAAGAAACTGAAGAAGTTTGATTGTCAAAATATTTATTTAGATTTATTTTTTCTAATATTTTTTATGTTTTTTTAATTTTAATTTCATAGTATTATGAGGATACCAACACTCTGGTTACATAAATTGCCTTTGCACTGCCCAAGTCAGAGCTACAAGTGTGCCCATCCCCCAGAGAGCGCACACCGCCCTGGTTAGGTGTGAGTTTACCCATCCCCTCCGCCCCCCTCCCACCTGCCGGACATTGATGAATGTTACTTTCATATGTGCACATAAGTTTTGATCGATTATTACAAATTTAATGCTGAGTACGTGAGTTTTATTATAGCAATATATATAACAAAATTTACCATTTTAATCATTTTAAGTGTATAATTCAATGGCATTAGGTACATTCAAAATGTACAACCGTCATCACTTTCTCATCAACCCAAACAGAATCTCTGTACCTGTTAAGCAATAACTCCCCATTTCCTCTCCCTTCTAGCCCCTGGTAACCTCTATTTTATTTTCTATCTCTATGAATTTTCCTGTTCTAGATATTTCATATAGGTAGAACATATAGTATCTGTCTTTTTGTGTCTGGTGCATTTCATTTAGCATAATGTTTTCAAGGTACGTTCATGTTACAGCATGTTTCAGAACTTCATTTCTTTTTATGGCTCAATAATATTCTGTTGTGTATATATGTCACATTTTATTTATCCATTCTCCTGTTGATGGACACTTGGGTTGTTTCCACCTTTTGGCTATTCTGAATACTGCTGCAATAAACTATCCATTTGAGTCTCTGCTTTTAGTTATTTTGGATACATATCTAGGAATGAAATTACTGGGTCACGTGGTAATTCTTTGTTTTGCTTTTGAAAGAACCACCAGATTTTTTTTTTTCCACCAGATTTTTTTTCTCAGTGGCTGCACTATTTTACATTCCCACCAGCAATGTACAGGAGTTCCAGTTTCTCCATATTCTAGTCAACATTTCTTATTGTCTGTCTTTCATTTTAGCCATTCTAGTAGGTGTGAAGTGGTATCTGATCATGGTTTTCATTTGCATTTCCCTAATGGCTACTGGTGTTGAGCTGTCTTTTCATGTGTTTATTGGCCATTTGTGTATCTTCTTTGAGGAAGTCTTTTGCTCATTTTTAAATTAGAGCATCTTTTTATTGTTGAATTGTAGGAGTTCTTTACATATTCTGCATATTAAACCCTTACCAGACATATATATGGCTTGTAAATATTTTCTCACGTTCTGTAGGTTTTCTTTTCACTTTATTTAGCTATTTTTTTAAATTAAAAGTTACAAACACACATGTAAGTATGACTTAAAATTATGAGTGTGATTCCTCAGTTCAAGGGCCAAACTCAGCCTCATAACTAATTATGGCTACCCTCCAGTGTAATGTCTGCCCCTTAGGATTAAAGGACAGGAAACGTCTCAGCACAAGAAGTGCACGCCTTGATAGAATGATACCTCTGCACTCAGCTAGCTCCCAGGGAGCAAGTGACATTTGCATTATTGAGTTATACTAAGTATTAGCCTAAACTGATTAGGCCCCACATCAAACTCACCATAGACTCATAAAATATCTTCCAAGATCTGCTTTACTCCCTTGGTCCAACAGTGGAGGGAGAAAGTGAAATGACCTAATTGGATAGATTTATAACACCGCTGAAATCCAAATAACCAGACAGTAGTGGGGATATCCTGACCCAAAAGGTAGCCTATATTTGGACAAGGCTTGATGTTTATGGGAATGCATGTTTCAGAGTCCCAGGGGAACATTTTCTATGATTGTCATAATCTCTGGGCCAATTGTCAAATAGGAATTCTCCCTTCTTTGCTCCGGTAGGAGGCTCAGCCCCCCTGGGAAATTCCTATGGAGAACAGGGATACACAGAAGGCAGGAAGGGGAGGCAGAGGACACTGAAGTCATTTTGTCCCAGTCGGTAACCCTCATCCCACTCTTAACCCTTTTATATCTAGAGAGGAAATGGGCAGATCTGGGCGGAGGACAAAACACATAAGGAATAAAAATAAAAATTCAGCTCTGTCAGCTTTAAGGTGCAGCCGTCTTACTGCTGAAGCAGAGAGCACAGCGCTCCTGGGTGTGGTCAGTTTAGCGGGCAGGAAAAATGTGCAGTTGGTGCTTCAGGGTCCCCACTGACAGCCCTCGCCACAGGATAGGACAAAGGCTCCCGCTCTAACACGCAGCAGAGAAACAAGCTGTAACTTGGCACCTTTTTAGCCCAGGCAGGCGCTCAGTAGTGCAAAGCAAAAGACAAACCCTTCTCACTGTGGCGTTTTCTAACACCAGGCCAAGGGCAACTAGATGATCCAAAGTCCAGGAGGCAAAATCAAGAATCTCTCTGCTAAGGGCCAAAAAGG
>CAUYSK010032028.1:0-15192 GCA_963575035.1 Avahi laniger
AGTAACATTCATCCGGCTCTGGGCAGATGGGAGGGGGAGGAGGGGATGGATATATTCACACCTAATGGGTGCGGTGCGCACCGTCTGGGGGCTTGAAGCTCTGACTTGGGTGGGGCAAAAGCAGTATATCAAACCTAAACATGTGTACCCCCATAATATGCTGAAATAAAAAAAAAAGAAAAGAAAATGATTGGTGGCTTCTCTTAGGTGCTATCAGTGGAGACTGTGAGAAACATTTGGATGCAAGATTTATTTTTAAGAATGCTAATGAAATTTGCCGATGTGTCGATAGCAGAGCGTGGCAGAGAAAGAGTGACTGATAACGCCTCCTAAGTTTTCTGAGAGCGACTGCAGGAAGGACAGTGCACTGTGCTGGAAGTGCGCGGAGCTCGGCGTGCCTGTGCGTGTGCGTGTGCGTGTGTGCACGTACGCGTGTGCGCATGTTCATGCCTGTGCGTGCCTATGTGCCTGTACGCGTATGCGTCCACAGGAGTGTACGACAGGCGTTGCTCTCAGATATTCACGTGCTGAGTAGACGGTTGAATATATGGGGACAGAGCTTGGCTGAGAGATCGGAGCTAGAGAAAAAAATGCGGCGGCTATCGAGATACAGAGGTAGTTAAAGCCAGGGTCTGAAAAAAAAATTCCCAAAGAAGAAATTAGAATAGACAAAGGTCTGCAAGCCAACATTTACATATGAGGAACAAGAGGATGATCAAGCAAGGGAGAATGAAGATGAGTTGCCGCTAAGGCAGGAGGGGAAGGGAAAAGTGGCATCTCAGAATCCAAACGAAGAATGTGCTTTGAAAGGCTGTGATCAGCCTCATCAAATGCAGCCAAAAGGTGTGGCGATTTTAGGGTGGAGACTTGACTGAAGCATTTAGGAGGGAATCATTTTTCAAGGGGAGGACATTGACATGTGCGATTTTCATGAGTGAAGTGAGGACAAAATCCCGGCCTGTGTGAAGGAAGTCATAGATGAAGAAAAAGCAGAGACAATAGTATTATTTAAGAAAATTTTGCTATAAAAGATATCTGAGAAATGAGTAGTAGCTGGTCGAGGAGGTGAGGACAGGGGGTAGATTTTTAAATACGGGAAATGCTGTAACATGTTTGTGCTCTGCTGGGCACGATCCAGCAGAGAGGAAAAGACAACGCAGGCAAGAGTGGAAGTAACCGCAAGACAAGACTTGAGCCAAAGTGGGCAAAAGGGGATGATTTTACTAGGCAAGGAGGGTTGCCTAAAAACAGAAACAGGAGCAATGCATTTGTGGGGAGAGGGGGAAGTTAAGAACACATGTATAGATGAAGACTCATCATCTCTCAGCCAGGATTCCTTGGAAAACACAGCCTGCTGATGCTTCCTTTGGTTGGTACAGACACAAGGTAGCAAAGATGAAAAGAAAGTAAAGTACAAAAATAAGAGATTTAAAAAACAAAATAATATGGTGCTTTACCTTATTGGCTACTGCTTCCCAGTGAGTACAGGAGGGAAAAATAAAGCAGGTCTCTCGGCATTTGCTGCTGCCCAACACATGGCTCTTCTTCAGATGGTGTGCACACAAACTATGCGTTGGAACAGCCCATGGGAGAGAGAAATGAGGGGAATTTATTTTCTCAACTCCATTCCATCTCCTCTTTCCTGCTCGCAGTTTGCTGAACAACATACAGCCTCCCGCACTCCTGAGTTGCATCTTCTCATCCCTTTAATGGTCACTTGGGATGTGAGATCCTATGCCATACAGTGTGGTGTTTCATCAAAGTTTGGAAGCATCAGAAGGATCTGTAAACTCCAAGACGAGAGCTATGTGGCAGTGGCTGAGGAGTAGGCTTGGCAGCAGAGGAGTAAGAGAGGTAAACAATGTGTCTACCCATTATGTTCCGCTTCCTTCCTACAACATAGGACTTCCGTTGTGTAGGCATGTGTGCATGTATGTGTTGCGAGAAAACGACACCTTTGTGCCTTCCCCAGAGGTTAAGAGTTGGGGTACAAGTCCAAGCACTTACAGAGTCTCCTTTAAAGTTTTATCCAGCCATGAACTCCTGGAAGACTTGAGCAAATAGGGTGAAGGATAAGAAGTGGAGGACCCGCTGCTGCGGCTGGTCTCAAGCCTACAGTTGACGTCCGTCATTTCCCTCCTCTTCCAGAAGTCCTGGATTTCCCTCACTCTTGGACAGCCATTACACTGGCCAGAGTTGAATATCTGGTAGGGTGATCCAGACTCTTCTCCTGCAGGGATCTAAGCCATTAATTTCCCTACACTTGTTAGGGTGTGTTTGCTATAATTGCCCACTGACAGTTGTTATCAACAGGGTAGTTCTAAAAGATACTATAATCAAGTAACTACACTCATTTACCTTATTATGTAGTATCAATTCTAGCTCCTCATGTAAACAACTCCAATTAACCTCTTTTTTGTCCTGTTTATCCACTTACACAAGAAGCTCAAATTAACAAGGTAACAGATGCACCTTGTTCAGTGTAACATTTAATATATCCCTTGGAAAAACTCTCAATATTCCATAGGCCATGAGCTAGGACTTCCATTGCAGCATGGCTCAAGTTTGAAGAGGCCTCACCTCCTAAAACTATAACCATGAGGGTTATGGTTTCAACATATGAATTTGGGGTGACATAAACATACAGACCATAGCGCACAGCCTACCTCATAACACAGGATACCTAAAATCTTTATCGATGCCCCATGCTTTTGCATTTCTGTGGTTTTTTATTTCTTATTCTATTATTGGGTATGTATATACATATACATGCAAATATATATATACACACACACAAATAAGTTGTAGATACATACATATATAAATAAATTGTGTATATATGCCTATACATATAAAATATAGACAGATAAATTGTGTGTGTGTGTGTGTGTGTGTGTGTGTGTGTGGGAGAGAGAGAGAGAGAGAGAGCCAGAGAGAGAGAGAGATACTGCTCAGACATTTACAGCAGTTCTACTCAAAATATTATCCTCAAACTTGTGCTGGTCTGTGAACTGTTTCTTATGATGAGAGAAGCATAGAAAAGGGTGTAGAAAATTTGAAGAAAGAAGATGTGTGAAATAGTCTTCCACAAGAATGGGAGAACAAATCACTTAGAGGGAGAGGGTGACGTCAGCAAGATGGCAGACCAGTCAGCTCTAAGCCCTCGTTTCCCATGGAAACATTAAAAATGCAATTAAAGACTGGTTAAAATTACTTTATAAAAGCTCTAGAAAACCACCAAATATCTACAAAATCCAAGTAAACATCCACTAGAAAAAACACCGCATTTAAAACGATAAGCAATTTCATGGCATTTTTACTTCCTCTTTCCCCACGCTTCCCTACCACAGTGGAGTTGGAAGTAGCCCACTTCATGGTTCCCTTCCTCAGGTGGAAAGAGTACAGCATACCTCATCCACAATATTCTAAACTGTCTGTGGGCTGTGTAAGGGCTTGAGTTCTGTGTTGCCTGACAAAGAACACAGAAAGGAAGTAGTGTCATAGCTTAGATTTCAGGCTGGGAAAAGCTGCAGGTTATGGCATACCAGTTAAAGCTTTAGGACGAATGCAAACCCATGAATGCCTAGGGCAAGATATTACAGATAGACAAATAAAGTAGAACATGTAAGACCCTGAGAAGGAGCTTGGGAAATGAAGACACCTATGCACAGCCATGTATACAGAAAAAAAATTTTACAAGACCCCCCTACCCTCCACACACATCAAAGGAAAATAAATGTCCAAAAAAGGCCTAAGAAGAATTTAAGCCTTCACCTTGGACTGATCTCAAGGTTTAAAACTTGTCTTGCTAATTAGTGAAGGTCTTTCACTTCATGGATCCAGTACATAAAGACTTGTAGAGGTGGCTGTATTTTTTAAAAAATGACCAATTTTTAACACATGATCACAAGGCATACAAAGAAACAGAAAAACTTGGCTAATTTAAAGACACAAAATAAATATCCAGAAACCACCCTGAAGAAACAATGTCTGACTTGCTTGACAAAGATTTTAAATCATCTTTTCTAAGCACTAAGGGAAAACACAAAGAACCAAAGAGATCAGGAAAATGATAGACACACAAAAGGAAAATACCAATAAAGAAATAGAAATTTAAAAGAAATCAAACAGAAATTCTGGAGCTGAAAAGTACAATAACTGAATTTAAAAATTTACTAGAAAAGATCGACAGCAGACTAAACAGGCAGAGGAAAAAAAATCAATGAACTTGAAGATAGGTCATTGGAATTTATTGAGTCTGAGAAGAGAAAAGAATGCAAAAAAGTGAACAGAAGCTAAGAGATATATTAGACACCATCAAGAAGACCAATATATGCATTATGTGAGTTTTCAGAAGGAAAATAGAAAGAGAAAAAAAGGCAGAAAGCTTATTTGAAGAAATAATGGCTAAAAAGTCCTAAATTTGAGAAAATATATGTATATAAAAATCCATAATATGTATATATGAACTCCAAACATAATAAACTGAAAGAGACCTACATTGAGCCACATTACAATAAACCACCAGAAGTCAAAGACAAAGAGAGAATCTTGAAAGCAGCAAGAGAAAAGCGAACCATCAGGTACAAGAGATTCTCAATAAAATTATCGGAAAATTTTTTAGCAGAAATCAGAAGACAGCGCAATGATATATGTAAAATGCTGAGAAAAGAAAACTGTCAACCAAGAATTCTATAGCCAAAAAAGTGGTCCATCAAAAGTGATGAAGAAATTAAGACATTTCCAGATTTAAAAAAGCTCATTACCATTACAACTGCCCTACAAGAAATATTAAAGGTGATCCTTTGAGTTCATAGGAAAGAATGATAAGCAGCAGCTTAACACATATGAATATGTAAAATTCTTTGATACAGGTAAATATAAAGGTAAATATAAAAATGAATATTATTTTAATTTGGCTTATAACTCCATTTTTTATTTTTCCACAAGCAAAATTAAATAAAGTCACAAAATAAAAATTTATAAATAACTATAAATCTATTTTAATGACTATAGAATACAAAAAACTTTAATTTTCACGATAAATAACGTAACATGACGTAGGGTGGGTAGGGCTGTAGGGAGTTGAGTTTCTGCGTGCAATTGAAATTAAGGTGTTATCAATTTAAAATAGATTGTTATGACCTTAAGATGTTATATTTAAACTCCATGGTAATCACAAAGAAAATATCTATAGAATATATACAAAAATAAATGGGAAGGCAATCAAACATGTCACTACAAAGAATCAAATAAGCACAAAGGAGGGCACTAATGAAGGAATGAAGGGGGAAATGTTATAAAGCATAAAGAACAAATAACAAAATTACAAAACTAAGTACTTCCTTATCAGAAAATTATGTTGAATTAAACTGATTAAACTCCTAACTCAAAAGATATATATAGATTGGCAGAATCTAAGAAAAACAGAAACAGGATCCAACAAACTGTTGTCAACTAGAAATTTACTTTAGATCTAAGGATCTGCATAGGATGAAAGTGAAAGGATGAAGAAAATAATCCACTGAAATAGTAACTAAGAGAGCAGGGGTGACTATACTATCATACAAAATAGATTTCAGTTCAGTAACTCTTATTAGAGACAAAGAACATTACAAAATGGCAAAAGGGTCAATTTGCCAAGAAGACATAACAAGTATAAACATACATGCACTAAACATCAGAGCTCCAGTATGTATGAAGCAAGCATTGATAGACTTGAAGGAAAACAGATAGCTCTAAAATATTAATATGAGACTTAAATATCCTACTTTCAATAATGTATAAAATAACCAGGCAGAAGATCAAGGGGGGAATGGAGGACTTGAACAATATTATAGATCAATTGGACATAACAGACATATACAAAACACTCTGCCCAACAACAGCAGAATACATAATTTTCTTAAGTGCACATATTACATTCTCCAGGATAGACCACATGGTAGATCACAAAACAAGTTTTAATAATTTAAAAAAGACTGATATCATAAATGAATCTTTCTCGTCACTAGGGAATGGAATGAGAAAATCAACAGCAGAAAGAAAATGCAAATTCAGAAATATGTGAAAATTAAATATTCTCTTAAATAATTAAATGGCTAAAAAGAAATCACAAAATAAATTAGAAAATATCATGAGACAAATGAAAACAAAACACAACATTCCAAAACTTATGGAATGTGGCAAAAGCAGTGCTAAGATAAGAGGGACATTTATAGCTATAACTGTTTACATTAAAAAAGAAGGTCTCAAGTCATATACCTTCAGGAATTAGAAGAATTTGTTTAGAACAAACTAAACACAAAGCTAGCATATGGTAGGAAATAATAAAGATTATAGCAGTAATAAATAAAATAAAGAAAAGAAAAACAATAGAGAAAATCAATGCAACCAAGAATTGTTTTTTTGAAAAGATCAACAAAATTGACAAACCTTTAGGCAAAATGACTAAGAAAAAAAGAGAGACAACTCAAATAACTAAATTTAGAAATGAAAGTGAGAATATTACTACTGATTTTAGAGAAAGAGAATGATTATAAGATAGTATTGTGAACAAGTATACCCCAACAAATTGGATAATCTAAATTAAATGAAAAAATTCTGAGAAATACAAACTACCAAAAATGAATCATGAAGAAATAGAAAATAATAATAATAAAAACCTTTGATTAGTAAGGACACTGAATCAATAATTAACAACTTCCTAACAAAGAAAAGTCCTATACCTAATGGCTTTATTGGATTGAAAGGCACATTTAAGGAACAATTAACACCAATATTTATCAAACTCTCCCAAAAAATTGAAGAGGAGGGAACACTTCTTAACTCATTTTATGAGGTCTACATTACCCTGATACTACAATCAAAGACACTACATAAAGAGAAAACCATAGACTAATATCTCTTATGAATATTGATGTAAAATTTCTCAGGAAAATACCAGCAAGCCAGATTCAACCGTATTTTAAAAGAATTATACAGTATGACCAAGTAGGATTTTTTCCTGAATTCAAGAATATATATAAAAATATATATTATATAAAAATATATTTCTTTGTTATTTGTATAAATTCATGGTATATGAATGTAATTTTGTTATGTGAATATATTGCATGGTGGTGAACTTAGAGCTTTTATTGTATCTATTAAATATAACCTGAATAATGTCCATTGTACCCATTAAGTATTTTCTCATCATCCACAGAATATATTTCTTGAACTCTTGATCTCAAGCAATCCTCCAGCCTTAGTTTCCCAAGTAGCTGGGATTATGGGGATGAGCTACCATTCCCATAGAATATATTTATTATATAAAGAAAATATAAATATTTCTTATACAAAGAAAATATATGTTATATAAGAATATATTTCTTGGTTCAATATACAATAATCAATCAATTATATACATCACATTAACAGAATGAAGAAAAAATATGATCATCTCAACTGGTGTAGAAAAATATTTTAAAAATTTAACACCCTTTTATGATAAAAGCACTCGACACACTTAAAACAGAAGGAAACTACCTAAATATAATAGAGGCCTTATATGAAAAACCCCCAGCTAACATTGCTCCTTGGTGAAAGACTGAAAACTTTTCTTCTCAGCTCAGGAACAAGGTAAGGATTCCCATTTTTATTTATTTATTTGTTAACCATTTCTATTCAACATAGTGCTGGAAGTCCTAGTCTGAGCAATGAGGCTTGAAGAATAATTAGAAGGCACCCAAATTGGAAAGGAAGAAGTAATACTGTCTCTGTTAGCAGAAGACATGATTTTATATGTAGAAAACCCTAAAGATTACACACACACACACACACACACACACAAATTAAACAAAGTTGCAGGATAAAAAATCAACATGCAAACATCAGTTGCATTTATCTACAGTGACAATGAACAGTAAAAAATGGAAATTAAGAAACCAATTCTATTTGAAATAGTACCAAAAAGAACTTAGGAACCAAAAATACTTAGGAATAAACTTAACCGAAGAGGTAAAAGACTCGTGCATTGAAAACTATAAAACATTGTTCAGAGAAATTAGAGAGGACAACAGTAAGTGTAAAAGCATCCTTGTTCATGGATTGTTAGACTAAATATGGTTAAGTTGTCAATACTAACCAATGCGATTTACAGACTTGATAAAATTTCTATCAAAATCTCAAAGACTTTTTTTTTACAGAAATAAAAAAATTCATCCTAAAATTTATATGTAATCTCAAGGGACTCTGAGTGGGCAAAAAAATCTTGAAAAAGAACAAATTTGGAATTCTCACACTTTCTGATTTTAAAATTTACTACAAACTACAGTAATCAAAACTGTGTAGTACTGACATGAAGAGAGACATACAGACGAATGGAGTAGAATAGATAGCCTAAAAATAAATCCTAACACATATGATCAAATGATTTTCCCCAAGTGTGACAAGACAATTCAATGGGAAAAGAAAGTCTTTGTTGCAAATGATGGTAGGAAAATTAGATATCCATGTAGAAGAACGAATTTGGACCCTTAACTTATACCATATTAAAAAAAAAAAACTTAAAATGGATTAAACACCTAAACATAAGAGATAAAACTATAAAACATGTACACAAAACCTGATGACACTGGAGTTGTCAGTGGTTTCTTGGAAATGATACCAAAGCTCAATAACCAAATGAAAAAATGAATAGAACTCACCAAAAAAAAAAAAGAACAATTGTGAATCAAAGGACACTATCAGAGACAGTGAAAAGGTAACCAATGGAATCAGATAAAATATCTGCAAAATATATATCTAGTAAGGGATTAGTATCTAGAACGTATAAAGAACTCTTACAACTCAACAACAAACAAGCAAACAAACAATCTGATTAAAAGATGGGCAGAGGACTTAAACAGACTTTACTCCTCAAAGAAGACACAAATGACCGATGAGCACATGAGAAGATGCTCAAAATCATTAATCATTAGGGGGAAAAAAAGTCCCAAAACAACAAATGTTGGCATGGATGTGGAGAGATAGGAACACTCACTTACTGTTGGCAGGACTGCAAACTAGTACAACCTCTATGGAAAGCAATATGGAGATACTGCAAAGAACTAAAAGTAGAGCTACCATTTGAACCAGCAATCCCACTACTGCGCATCTACTCAAAGGAAAAAAAAAAAATTCTATAATAAAGACTTCTGTACTTGAATGTTTATAGAGGCACAATTCATAATTGCGAAGATGTGGAAACAACCCAAGTGCCCATCAGTACCTGAGTGGATTAATAAAATGTGGTATATGTATACTATGGAGTACTACTCAGTTTACAGACATACAATTCACAATTGCAAAGATGTGGGAACCAACCCAAGTGCCCAGCAGTACATGAGTGGATTAATAAAATGTTGTATATGTATACCATGGAGTACTATTCAGCGATTAAAAAAAATTGGTGAACTACCTATTGTGTTAGCCTGGATGGAGCTGGAGCCCATTCTTCTAAGTGAAGTATCACAAGAATGGAAAAATAAGCACCACATGCACTCACTATTAAACTGATACTAATTGATCAACACTTATGTGCACATATGGAAGTAACATTCACAGGCTGTCAGACCGGTGGGAGGGGGTGGGAGGAGATGGATAAACTCACACCTAAGGGATGCAGTGCAAGCTGTCTGGGGAGTAGGCATGCTTGTAACTCTGACTCAGGCAGTGCAAAGGAAATTTATATAACCAAAGTATTTGTACCCCTGTGATACTCTGAAATTAAAAAAAAAATCATGATGACACACTATTAAATACATATTAGGATGGCTATTACTAAAATAAAACAACACAAAACTAACCTAAGCAGAAAATAACAAGTGTTGGTGATGATGTGGAGAAATTGGAACCATTGTGCCTTGTTGGTGGGAATGTAAAATGGTGCAACTGCTGTAGTTTCTCAAAAATTTAGCATAGGATCACTCTCTGGCCCACCAATTTCACATCTGGGTATGTATGTAAAGGAATTGAGAGTAGTGACTCAAACAGTTATTTGTACACTCGTGCTCATAACAACATTATTCACAATAGCCAAAAGGTGGAAGCAACACAAGTGTGTTCATCAAGAAATAAATGGATTTAAAAATGTGGTATGAAAATAAAATGGAACATTATTCAGCCTTAAAAGGGAAGGGAATTCTGACACATGTTACAACATGGACGACACTTAAAGACATCATGCTAAGTGAAATTAGCCATTCTCAAAAGGACGGATGTTGTTTGCTACCACTCATACGAGGTACTTAGAGTTGTCAAATACATAAAGATAGAAAGTAGAATGATGATTGCCAGGGGCTAGCAGGACGGGAAATGGGAAGTTAGTATTTAATAAGTGCAGAATTTCAGCATAGAATAATGAAAATATTTTGGAGATGGATGATAGTGATGATTGCACAGCAGTGTGAATGTACTCAATACCACCGAACTTTACTCTTAAAGGGTTAAAATGTACTCTTCCATATACCTATAAATTTCATGTTAAGTATATTTTACCACCACAAAAAAATCAATTAGAGAAACAGGATTTCTGGGTAGTACTGAGGGTTCTCTGTGGTTTATGGTCATAAATATAAAATAAAACCAGTCAGCAAGTTGTAACCATTTCTCTGGTTACTTTCAACTGTTCAGGAGAAGACATAAAAAATGCGTAGTTTTAGATAATACCAGGGTTGGAATTTTTCCCAGTAAAAAAAGGAGAGAAAAGGAATTGAGGGAGTGTATATTAGAGTGATTGCAGTGATAGGCTATGGAATCTAATTTGTGTAAAATAGGAAATGAGAGCATATGTGAGTTCATGAACAGTAAAAAGGTTTAGATATATGCTGTGAATGACTATTGGAGTCAAAGAATTATTAAAAGGAGAAGAAAGAAACTGAAAAGATAGGACTTGTTGGGATCCCCGGGTTCCTGCTGCACAGTCCAAAGCCATCTCAGACCCAGTTTCACTTTCGAATCACCTAACAGCACTTGTCAGCTGGCTAAAGCATCCATGGGAGCAACACTGGATCCTGGGCCCAGCAGGGATGTCCAGGACAGAAACAGTGATCTCAACAGTGTTATCCGTCCCATCGGCCTGATCTGGAATGACTGGTCAGGGAGAATTCTGGGATCTGCAGCCCACCCTCCACACCCCTGCATTGCCTCAGTGGACCTCATGTTGTCCTTCATTTCCCCTCCATAACCCAAAGACAAGACCCTTGGTAAGAAAAGATGAAGACAGAGGCCACAAGCAGTAGCTCATGTTTCAGAGCTGGATTCATCTTATAGCAAACCACCATTATCGTGACAGTTTACATGTATATTTGTACATTATCACAAATTTTAAAGAAAACATATTATGCAAACTGAATTCCTTGACCGCAATGCAAAATTATCAACAAAAATATAATTTCTACCCCCTCCTCCATGTATTGGCACCATAAAAACATACTTCTAAGTCACTAATGGATTAAAGAAGAAATCACGATAGGCTTACAAAATATCTTGACAGGCATACCAAAGATAATATAACCAAATTACAAGTTGTAGCAAAAGTAGTTGGAAGGAATTTTATACCTTTAAACAAAACTTTATAGCTTTAAATATGCAAACTTAAAAACGAGAAAATCTGAAACTTGAGTTGCTCATTAATGAGCTATACATTCAATCGCAAATCTGGATCAAGAAAAATAAACCTAAAATGAATGACGGAAATGATAAAAATAAAAGCAAGAATAATTGACACAGAAAAGCACTAAATGGATCTATAGAGATTTTCAACAAGACCAAAAGCTGATTCTGTAAATTATAATTTCAGAATAGAAAATTTATGGCAAAACTTTAAGGAAAAAAAAAAAGAGAGAGAAGGAAGTTGAAATATAGTAGTAGAAAAACAGAGGATTTGTTCCATGACCCTCAGTGAATGCCTAAAACCTCAGATAGTAGCCTGAAACTCAATATACTATGCTTTTTCCTATACAAACATACCTATGATAAAGTTTAATTTATAAATCAGGCACAGTAAGAGATTAACAACAATAACCAATAATAAAATGAACAATTACAACGATATGTCAACATCACAGTTCTACACTTTGGACCATTATTAGGCAAAATAAGGTAGATTTGAATACAAGCACCGTGATACCATAACAGTCAATCTGATGACTGACAGGGCCACTAAGTGACTAAGGAGCTGGTACATCTGTTGCATGGAAACACTGGAAAAAGGGACGATTCACGTCCCAGGTGGGACAGAGCTGGACAGTGTGAGTGTTCATCATTCTACCCAGAACAGCGCTCAATTTATAACTTACAAAGTATTTATTTCTGGAATTGCCCATTTAATATATTCCAACCATGGTTGATTGCAGGTACCTGAAACTTCAGAATGCCAAACCAAAGATAAAGGGGGACTACTCTAGAAAATTATAAGCCCCCAATACTTGGAATCAGCATTGGTTAAAATTAGAAGAAATCATAAGCTACTAGTTTCACTGTTAAGTTATGAGAAATTTCAAGTAGAAGTTTTGTAGATACAAATGCTTTGAGCCAGATGATGTAAAATTTGTTTGTTTCTTTTTTAAATTCTATTTTTTTAACATGTATTTCATTATAAAATTGCTTTCTTGGCTAGTTTACTTAGAAGGAATTCTCCTAAGAAATTCTAGACAAAATGGTTCTTATTTACATAGTAGACTACAACTCAGTTTTAAGACTATTATTACTATAATGTTTATTTTTGCTGTTGGTTGTGAGAAATTGTATTTACTCATATGATATTTGTAATAGTTAAATTTACTCATAAACCTTGAATATGCCCACTGATTAAGTCTTCAAAGATCTTGTCAGAATTAAACTCAAGCATATAGGTTATCTTGGAATTAGAGAAATCATCTGTGAGCTATTTTTTCTTGCATGTGTCTATGGAAGTAAAACATAAATGCTAATGATGAGATTAATGTATAAAACATTATATGAAAATATGCTTTTTACAAGATAGTCACAATTTAAAAAGATGACATACAGGTATAGTTAAGATAATACTATGAACAACTTTGTTCTACCACCATATAAAAATAATCTGAAATGCATATGTTTATATCTATGTTATATTATTTCATAATATATATTTCATAATATATATTCATATATATCTAACAAAATTGGCTCCAAAAGAACTACAAAATCTAAATTTACCAATAATCATGAAGGAATTAAATCATTAGTTTAGAATCATCTTTTGATAAAGGCATCTGTTCTGAATACTTATATAGGTTTCAACATGAGATAAACTAATAATTTACCACATTGATAAGGAAGAAAATGCTACAATAATCTAAATAGATGTCAGAGAATAATATGATATAACTTAATGCTCAGCTATAATTAAAACAAATTTTTAGCAGAGTAGAAGAAAATTTTCATGACATTATTAGAAATTCCTTATTAGCCATATTTAAATCAGTCTTTCCAGCTACATAGTAGATCTCATTCTCTCTCACTTGAGGACACAACTTCTGCAATTATCCTCTGTGTTTTCTATGTCTTTATTTTTTTTCTCTCTCCCTCTTGTACTTTTTCCATCAGCATACACCATAAACTTGTATGTCTCTCCCCTCTCTCTCTCTTTCTCTCTCTCTTTCTTCTCCTTATAACTAAACTTTCAGTTTTCTGATCTCCTTTGCAACGAAACTCAAAATAGTTTTATGTATTCACTGTGTAGATTTCTCTCCTCATTTGCTCTTCAAATCCTTCAAAGAGAGTTTTGTTCCCATCATTCTATTTAAAATGATGGCCTCCAGGTCACAAGCAACATCCACGTTATTACATTCAGTGATTACTTCTTAGACATGTTGCCCTTGACCTGTCCACCGCATTTGATGCCATTAGTCACTCTTCCTTTTCTTCCTTTGGTGTTTAGGATGCCATAATCTTTTGATTTTCCTCCTGATTGGCTGTTCTCTCTCCCTCACCTTTATTGGTTCCTCATTTTCTCTATAGTCTCTTAATTTTGTAGTATTCCAGAGCTCAGTGCTCAGTGCCAATGATTTCATTTAGTTTTATCACTATTATAGTCTATTTTCCAGTGATTTTCCCATTTATATCTCTAATGAGACTTCTCTTACAAACATCAAATAGAATATCAAAATGCCATCTCAATATATCTGCTTGGATGTCTAATTGACATCTCAAGTTTCCCATGCCCAAAGCTGGATCTAGATCTTCTTCCCCTAACCTGTTTGGCTTTGGTCTTTTCCTTCCCAAGTGAGAGATTTATCTGTCCAGTTGCTTAGGCCAAGAACTTTAGAATCCTTTTTGACATTTGATTTTGTTCGAAAAACACGTCCAGGCCAAGGGCAGTGGCTCACACCTATAATCTTTACACGTTGGCAGACTGAGGCAGGAGGATTTCTTGAGGACAGGAGTTTGAGGTTGCATAAGCTATGATGGCACCACTGCACTGTAGCCCGAGAAGCAGAATGAGACCCTGTCTCAAAAACAAAACAAACACACCCAATCCAAAAGAAAATTCAGAATCCATTTACTTCTTAATTCTCACTCTCTCCACTACTTGGAATCTTGTCTGAGAATTTCCCTCTTCCTGGAATGCTTTTCCCCCAGATATGTAAAAAGTGAACTCCCTCACCTCCTTCAAGTATTTCCTCAAATACTACCTCCTTAAAGCCTATCCTCATGATTCCATTTACAATTGCAGGCCATGCCTCTGCAGCCTATGCTCACTAATTTTTTTTATGTTTTTCTCATAGCACTTAAGATTATTTAACATAATGATGAGTTCAGGGCATGCTATCCAAAATAAGGCACCTTATACCAAGAACATACAATGGGGAAAGGACAGTATCTTCAATAAACGGTGCTGGGGAAACTGGATATTCACATGCAGAAAAATGAGGTGAGACCATTGTCAATCTCCATGTAGAAAAATCAAATCAAAATGGATTAAAGATTTAAATAGAAGATCTGAAAGTATGGAACTATAATACTAAAATAAAACATTGGGAAATGCTTCAGGACATTGGTCTGGACAAGGACTTCTTTAGTAGTACCCCCAAAGCACAGGCAACCAAAGTGAAATTGGACAAATGGTATCACATTAAGCTAAAAACCTTCTGCACAGCAAAAGAAACAATAAACAAAGGGAAAAGTCAACCCATAGAAGGG
>CAUYSK010032029.1:0-10572 GCA_963575035.1 Avahi laniger
TTTCTGACTTCTGTCTACATTTTATCTGCATCACTTTTCTTTTATTATGTGCTTAGAAAATTATGTCACTAGTGGCTCCAATATTGGGAATTCAGGAATTTATTAAAGGATACCCACAGAAATTTATGGAAATCTTCCAAATTTAGTGATAAACTTTCAGTTTTAAAATAAAATATTGGGCTGATGCCTAAGCTTGACTTCTCCCTCAGAAAAGGTGACATGCCAGTCATCAAATTCCATTTAAGGTTGGTTGTTTAGCAGTAGATTATGGACTCCAAATAATGCAAGGAGTTATATTCTTCACTTGGCAGAAGATCATAGGGTCTTGGAACAGTCCATCTAATATGCTTACTGCAGAGTAGCCAGACAGCATTCTTTGTTTCTATTAATGTGCCAGTTTGTCCCTAGGGCTCATCAACAAAAACTGAAGATGTTGTAAAACTCAACAATAGTCGGGTAAAGCTGTATTGGACAGGATTCTGGTATGACTTGATAATTTGGGAAGTTAAAAATGACATAATCAAAAATTAAGTCACAAACAATAAGAAAGAATTATGCACCACTCTAATTGTCCATAATATTTCCAGAACTTCTCAGTTTAGGCTTAATTGCAAAAGGTATCTAATGAAAGTGTATCAAATGTGTAAAATGATCAAACCACTTAATTAGTGGAAGTTCATATAAATAGCGATGATTAGGTAAAATGTATAGTAAATCTAAAAGCATAAACATACCATTATGAATTTAATTAGAATTTTATTGTTGCCAGAAAATATTAAAATTCATTAGCTAGGTTCCAAAATATCTCCAGTTAGATGAACGGTGAGATCATTCAAAACCTTAAAAATTTTAAAGTTAGTACGTACTCCTGTTTCTTATTACTTTTTAACTTTTATTACATTTAATATGCAACTTAATTCCTACTTCATTGACTTAAATTGTTACATTATTTTGAAATATGTTCTCATTTGATCAGAAACTGGATGTAAGATGATTTTTAGCAGCAAAACATGTCTTGATAATAAAATTAGCACCGAGTTTAGAATACAAGTTTGATTCTCTTAAAATAACAAGCAGTTTTTGTGGAATAGCACAGCATATTTTACCATTGATGAAGTTAATAACTCTACTTAGTCTGATATTTTCTATGTCTATCTAACATTTTAATAGGTTCACCAAAACAAAGTTTCAATTGGACCATGCTTACTTTTTCCTACTTCCAATTGCTATGTGTTCCTAAATGTGATAAAAATACCTTTGCTTCTTGAGTTCAGTAATTAAGACTTTTATCTAATTCAAGCTGACCTCTCTGCAATGAGTACAAATTAGTGAGATCAAAACGAAATTACTTGTCTGTGTTTTCTTGGTTTACATGCAACTTTTACCACACCTCATTAGCTAGATAGTTCAGTGCAATGAAATGCTGTCTTGTCAATTTTCAGTGAAAACCTGGCTTTATCAGTTAGTCTTGGTAGATCTTTCTTAGCTTTAAATAATTTCAAAGTACACCTGTCCTATGTAAAAATTCTCAGTTGGTATTTGTTAAATTTCTACTGCATATACAGACCTTAACTCAGTGCTTAACTTTTTCTTTTTTATATCATTTAAGAATAAAAAAGAAACTTGACTAAAATATGGTATATCAGTCAGGATAGGTTGGTTTATGCTGCAGAAATAAATAATCTCCAGTATCTCAGTGGTTTGAAACTCTAATGTTTTTTGTTTCTCAAACTCCATGTCCAATAAGCATTGGCTAGGTAGTCTATTCTAATTGTAGTTACATAAGGACTCAAGTTCTGAAAACTCTTTCTCTTCCGCAATTGCTACAAAAGGAAAAAGAATTCCTGGTTAAACAATATTTGCTTTCATATTTCCATCTCAAAAGTGACACATGTAACTTGTGTTTCCATTACAGTGGCCAAAGTCATACTTAATGTCGAAGAAGCTGGTCAAATACAATTTATTACACCTTTGAAAAACAAACGGAACAAACTGGAACATTTGTGATTATCCTTATTGATTACCAAAATCTGCCTTCTGATTAACAAGTACTCTTTTCCTATCTGCATAAACACACACAGACACACACACTACCACCGCCACCACGACCATCATAACCACCACCACAAATAACAATAGCACTACCTAATCTATAAAATACCTCATAAGTCACACCACTCACAGCATTGATTAATGTCTTATTTATCTCATATATTTAGCTATAATTACAGCATAAAAAGAAGAAATCAGTGCAGGAAAGGGTACAGTAAATGAAAATATTCCTAAATATTTGGGAGAAACATATAATTAATGGCACCAAGCCATTCATGAGGGATTCCCCTCCATGACCCAGACACTTCCCTCTAGGTCCCACCTCCTAACTCTGCCACATTGAATATCAAATTTCAACCTGAGTTTGGGTGGGAACAAACGAACTGTATGCAAACCATGGTAACAATGTCAAGAATTTTTTTCTCTGTTTTCTTCTAGCAGTTTTATATTTTCAGGTCTTCCATTTAATTCTTTTACCCATTTTGAGTTGATTTTTGTGTGTGGGATGAGATAAGGGTCCAATTTTATTCTTCTGCGTGCAAAAATAGACAAATAGGATTGCATCAAACTAAAAAGCTATGCACAGATAAGGAAATAATCAACAGAGTGAAGGGACAACCTGTCAAATGTGAATAAATATTTTTGAACCATACATCAGATAAGGGTTTAATATCCAAAATATGCAAAATATGCGAGGAGCATAAACAACTCAAAAACAAGAAAATGACGTGATTAAAAACGGGGCAAAGGACCTAAAAATACATTTCTTAAGAGAGAACATACAAATGGCCAAAAAGTACATGAAACAATAATCAACATAACTAATCATCAGAGAAATGAAAATTAAAACCTTTTGGAATGGCTATTATCAAAATGAAAAGAGATCAGTGTTCTTGAAGATCTGGAGAAAAGAGAAGCTTTGTACAATATTGTTGGAATATAAATTAGTACAGACACTACATAAAACAGTATAGAGTTTCTTTAAAAAATTAAAAATAGAAGTACCATGTGATCCAGCAATTTTAATTCTGGGACAATGTCCACAGGAGATAAATTAGTATGTCCAAGAGATACTGGCACCACAATGCTCACTGCAGCATTGTACACAAAAGCCAAGATATGGATTCAACCTATATGTTCATCAATGATTGAATGAATAAAGAAAATGTGATATGTATACACAATGGAATACTGTTTGGTCTTCTAAAAGAGGAACATCCAGTCATTTGTGACAACAATGACCAACCCCAAAAACATTATGCTAAGTGAAATAAACCAGACACAGAAAGACAAATACTGCAAGATGTTACTTATTTGTAGAATCTACAACAGCCAAACTTATAGAAGCAGAGAGGAGAATAATGGTTACCAGGAGCTTGGGGACACTGGAGATTGGGAGATGTTGGTGAAAAGGATACAAAATTTTGGTTAGACAGGACGAATAAGTTTAGGTGATCTATTATAGTATATGGTGACTATAGTCAATAATGACATATTATATACTTGGAAATTGCTCAGAGAGTAGATTTGAGGTGTTCTCACAGCAAAAAAAGAAAAAGAAATAAGTATGTGAGTATACTGGAGAAAGAAAGCCCTATTCAATAAACGGTGCTGGGAAAATTGGATGGCCACATGCAGAAGAATGAAACAGGACTCCTACCTTTCACCATATACAAAAATTAACTCAAGATGGATAAAAGACTTAAATGTAAGGCATGAAACCATAAAAAATACAGACAAATACTAGGAAAAACTTTTCTAGACATAGGACTAGGCAAAGAATTATTTATAACTAAGACCCCAGAGGCAATTACAGCAATAACAAAAATAAATAAATGGGACTTGATTAAATTAAAGCTTCTGCACAGTGAAGAAACAATGAACAGAGCAAATAGATAACCTACAGAATGGGAGAAACTATTTGCAAACTATGCATTCAGTAAAAGGCTAATAGCCAGAATCTACAAAGAACTCAAACAATTCAGCAAGAAAAATACAAGTGGGAAAAAGACATGAACAGAAGTTTTTCAAAAGAAGATAGACAAATGACCAACAAACATATGAAAAAATGTTCAACATCACTAATCATCAGAGAAATGCAAATTAAAACCACAATGAGATATTATTTTGCCTCTGTCAGAACGGGCATTATACAGAAGGTCAGAAAACAATAGATACTGACATGGATGTAGAGAGAAAGGAACACTTACACACTGTTGGTGAGACTGCAAATTAGTACAACCTTTATGGAAAACAACATGGAGATTCCTCAAAGGAGTACATATAGACTTACTATTTGACTCAGCAACCCCACCACTGAGTGTCTACTCAGAAAAAGAAGTCATTTTATCAAAAAGACACCTGCACTAGAATATTTATTGCAGTACAATTCACAATCACAAAGATGTGCAATTAACCTAAGTGCCCATCAATTCATGAGTGGATCAAGGAAATGAGTTATATATATATATATA
This sequence comes from Avahi laniger, assembly GCA_963575035.1. Taxonomy (NCBI): domain Eukaryota; kingdom Metazoa; phylum Chordata; class Mammalia; order Primates; family Indriidae; genus Avahi; species Avahi laniger. The sequence continues at coordinate 4,527 of CAUYSK010032029.1, forward strand.
TATATATATATATAAAACATGGAGTACTATTCATCCGTAAAAAGGAATGAAATAAAGTCTTTTGCCGCAACTTGGATGGAATTGGAGACCATTATCCTAAGTGAAGTATCTCAGGAATAGAAAAACAAACACCAAAGGTACTCTCTAATAACGGAACTAATCAATGAGCATGCATGGGTACAGAGAGATATAAAGATCATTGAAAATCAAGAAAGGAGGAGAGAGGAGAATGGGAGGGGTAAAAACCTGCCTAACAGGTACAGTGAACACTATTCGGGCGATGGGCACACTAATAGCCCTGACTTAAGCATTATAAAAGCTATTCATGTAATAAAAACATTTGTATCCCCTTAATATGGTAAAATAAAAAAAGTATGTGAGGTTGTGAGGTAATTGATATGTTAATTAGCTTGATTTAGCCATTCTGCAATGTATACATATAGCAAAACATGATGTACATTATAAATAATACATTTTTTATTTGTCAATTAAAAAATAAAATATTAAAAAATTAATTTGGCAATATAACTCAAGAATTTTTTATAATAAACATAACTTGAATTTCCACTTTGGAAAATTGACTTCAAAAAAAAGACTGTGGATTGCTTAGTTGTAAGAAAGTCTTACACATACAAACACACAAAATGCTGATATAGCTCTACACGAGTAGACATTTTTAAGAAATTCAGAATAAGCTAATTGATAAATGCCATGTCTCAAAAAGATGCATAGTCAGATATCATTTATATAAAACAAAAACAAGCTGTACCGATCTTGTCTGCTTCTGTGAGTGCTCAGTGACATGGAAACACTCCAAATTATCATTGATTATCTCTGGTGATTACAATCTGGGATACTGTAAAGAAAGAGGAAGTTTACTTTATATTTGGAGTTTCTCAGTGAGATTTTTGTTATACTCATGTGTAAATTTTATAATTTCAATATTTTCTTTGAGAATAGTATATGCTAGTAAAGAATAAGACTTGGTATTGGACTGAATAAAGCAGAGTGCATATTTGGTAATAAAGTGTGATCTGTGCACTATATATTAATTCCTTTGGTATTTAGGGCACACTTTTTATTCATTCTTGAATCTCTAGTTCTTAGTGCCCAGTGCAGATGAAGGGGTCGATAAATAATAAATGTACAGATTATGCATAGCACAGCAGATATAAAGGAAATTCAGCATAACATAAAGAATTTGGGATTTTAATTGATTCTATGAGTGATTTCATTCTTTTTTCAAATTTTGACTGCTCCAGATCTCAAAATTCCTATAATGAGAAAAAACAGCACTCAAACTATCTCATGGTAACCCAATTATCAAAGTATGTGAGAAATACAGTCCAGTTACTTTATCATTAATTTTATTTTAAATAAATAATCATATATATCCTCATGTTGTATATGATTTCACACACTGAGGATTATTGTGGTCAAAGGAAACACTGGAGACCTCCTAGAAATATTCAACTTGGCCTTGCCTGGCTCAGAGTATAGATTGGGCAGTAGATAAAAATCTACAAGTTAAACCACAGTCCTCTAAATGATGTTTCCATTGTTCAACATGTCATGACATTTCTCTTTAACAGTCCCTCATTTAACTTGCTTCTTCCACATATGTGCTCATCTTAATCATTCACTCATCCTTGAAGTAGCCAAATTTAAATGTCATGTGTTTTTATTCACAGAGCATGGAATCAATCTCATTATACCCTTGAATGCACGGCTTTTACTAGGAGACCCTCTTTCTAAGCCAAATAATCAATTTAGGTTTAACCAGAGGAATGATATCTTTTTCTAAGTGTTGGCAAAATTAGAGAAGGAGAGAGTTCGCTTATTAAATGTTGAAATATTACTCTGCGCCTACCTCCCATGTGCAAGGTGGACCTGGCAGCTAATTTACATTGTCAAATCATTGTAATCTCAGCTACAAATTCATTTGTTCTTTCTGCATAATGTAACTGAAGTAGATATTCTGCCACGGGAGATGCAGGATCACAATGAATGCATTGACTTGTTAATGTATTACAACATAATACGATCTAGCAGCAGTCCAGTACTGATTGTCACGCTCAGGAATTTCTTCACTGTAAGATGGGGAAGAGTTGCTTTGTAATTATTAACACAGGATGTGATGATTCTGTAAGGTCAGGGACTAATATGGTGAGCATGACTCAGAAACCATTCTTGAACATGAAGCCTACATTCATAGCTTCACGGTAAGTTTATTTTCAGTTTGTTCTTCTCTATTGTTTGTTAATATACTAAGGTTCGCAAAGCAATTCTGAGATCTCACTTGCATGATTGTATCCTAGAACAGGGAGCATTCGAGGAAGTCCTGGTGCTTCAAATAATTTAAGATACAAATGTGTTAGTACAGTTTTAACAAAACACTTATATATATTATTTATATGTGTAACATATAGTAATATATAATATATATTATATATAATGTATAGTAATATATATAATATATATTATTTATTTTTATTTATATATATATATATATAGCTTTAGTGATCCTGGCAAAAGCCTTATCAGTAGACAGATCACTTACTAATCCCAGAAAGGTTAAAGAACTTGATCAAGATCACACCATTAGTAAAAGATAGTAGTTGAGATAATAATTCTGTCTATTGATGGAATGAATGAATGCATAAATGAATGAATGGATGGCAAAATAGCCAACTCCAAGTCTTCTTACAAGTAGTACAGCATTGCACCTACTAATTCATAAGGCGTGCACTACTGCGGACAAGCCCCGATAAAATTATTATTACCTTTTGCCAATGAATAATTGGACATATCAGTTTAGACAGAAAATAGATTGTAGTAATTTACCCAGCTTAAAACTTTCCTATTTGTCTCCAGTTGATAAAAAGCAGTAGCATCTGGTAGTATAATAAAGTAGCAGCAGGAATTCTGTGCTGTCAGGTCTACACTATCACTGTGTATAGTGATTTTACCAAATGATATGAAACAACATTCTCATTCTTGTCATTGTGGAGTCTCCAATACAGAAAAATACAAGGAGAAGAGAAAAATGTCCTTGAAATATTTTAATCAATTAGTGCGAATTTGAAATAGTCCATATGCATTCACTTCCTCAACTGAATGTCACCCACATGAATTCCGTATCCCGTCAATGTCATTTTTATGAACTGCTACATGAGTGACTAATTGAAGTATATTTTAGGTTTAAAAATATGCTGCTATGCTTAATTATCTTAATAAACATATTTTATCAGTTCTAGCACATATGCTATTTCATTAAATTAATGGTTTCCAGAAATATTGATTTAGTTGACAGCTTGCAATACCATGAAGAAATGGGATAAGTAAGTAAATGTATGTTTTATGTTTTACAAATTGCGGAATACAAGTTTATGAGTATTTTTTGGCTACAACTTTCATTAGTTAATGGTATTCCTATTAGTTATGTTGGACATATGTCACGGCAATAGAAATAATGAGAGTGTTTGCATCAATAAAGAAGAAATAGTAAGTCATGAAATATTTATTTCCTATTATTAAGAAAAGCTTAAGTGCAGGTATCACTAATCAAAATTTGGTCTTGTTCAAGTTCTAAACTAATCTCAATTCTACCACAACTACTGCAATAGCCTCCTAGTTGTATTACCTGCACCCACCCTGCCTAGTCTCAAATTCCATCTTCAATCTGTAGCCAGAAGAATGTTTTTCTAAAACCAATTATAATGACATCTACTCCACTGCTTAAAACCACTCGATGTCCACAAATTTCTCTTAGTAAACCACTTGATGTCCATTAATTTCTTTTCGTATAGACATTGGCTTAATATGAAAAGTTTCCCATTCATTCATGCAACAGTACAAAACAGGTATTGCTGGTAGATGAGATTTAGCCTAATTATGATAAAATAAACCAGGTTCCATCCCTTAGTGTTTCAGAATTCTCTGCATTCTGATGAAGGAGCAAAGAGAGAGTGAAGAAATCACACTAACTTTTTAATAAGTTATCGCAGATGTGCACATCAATTTTAATATATTCATTTGGCCAGAATTAGCCTGATGGCCATGTCTATCTGAACATGTCTGGGATATGTTCATTCAAATGTCATTCATTATTTCACAGGGACAGTTTTCCACTATAAATGGTGGAAACACAGTTTTTAGTGAATAGCTAACTGTCCCTGCTACAAATCTATCCCTTAAGATGTCACGTAACACCCTGCCTTTCTGTCCTGACCAAGCACACTGCACTCCTGTGGCTCACACAGGTGTTCCTTCTACCTCTCTAATGCCACACATATCTTTTTAATATTAACTTGTGCACATGCTTTGTCTTTGTGCCTACATGATGTCCATTATTCCTTGGAATCTCAGCATAACTGTGATTTCTTTATCAAATTCTTACCCAACTTAACGTGGATCAATTTCCTGTGTTACACATTGTCACGGCCATGCCATGCACCTCTGCTTTGCAGCACTTGTCTCTGTTGCAATGTTTACATTTTTTTGTCTTAGTACATAAACCCCTCAGTAGAATATCAACTTTATGACGGTGGATGTTTGTTTTTGCCTGCCATTTTACTTTCAACCTCTAATGCAGTGCTTAGCATACAGTAGGCTCTCAATAACTACTGTATGAATAAATGGATCAATGGCCTTGACCTTGTACTCTTCAAAACTTTTGAACTGTTATAATTGTCTCCTGCATGCAAATGGTCATCAAAAGTGTTTTTATCCATTTTGAAGAAAGTTAATGCTTTAGTTTGGGTTCCTTCAGAAGCAAACTCTAATGTGAATATTCAAATGATAGTTTACCACTAGGCTTGGGCAACACTGAGAGGGAAGTGGGAAAGTGTACCAGAAAGAGTAGGCAGTCAGTAACGTGTTATTAAACCACATTTGAGGACTGAACAATCCCATAGGGAAGACTGAGAAGCAATGTAAAAAAATGCATCAGAAACATTCCACTGGATGGTCAGTGAACTTGGGGTACTCACATACTACTTACCATCATTAGTTTAAGACTGATGTAGAAGAGTGTTGATTTTCCAACAGTACTATATCAGGCAGAGTGGCCTTCTGGGAAAAGATTCTAGAGCAGGAGTTACAGATATTTGGCAGTTGGAAGCCTCCGGTGCATGGAAAAAGGATACATACAAGGGAAGTGGGCAAGACATTTACAGCATCTGATACAGTTTTCCTGAGGCTTAGTGCTATTATCATCATGTAGCTCAAGGCTTTCTCTCAGCCTTTGACTATTCATCATTTGGCTAGTCTTCAGTTTGCCCTCTTCCCAATCTACACGGAATACCACTGACAGATGAGCATTCTTAAAGCATGTCATCTCTCATGCTATATATCATCTCCGTGATCTTCAATGAGTATTCCTTTACTTTAAGATTCAGCCTAGGCTGGGTATGGTGGCTCATGCCTATAATCCTAGCATATTAGGAGGTTGAAGAGAGAGGATTGCTTGAGACCAGAAGTCCAAGACCAGCCTTGGCAAGACAGAAAGACCCTGTCTCTGCAAAGAATAAAAAAAAAAAAAATCAGCTGGGCATGGTGGCACCCACCTGTAGTCCCAGCTACTTGGGAGGCTGAGGTGGGAGGAAGAAGCCCAGGAGTTTGAGGTTACAATGAGCTGTGGTCATGCCACTGCACTCTAACCCAGACAACAGGTGAGATCTTGTCTAAAAAAAAAAAAATAAAAGGAAGAAGAAGAAGAAAGAAAAAAAAAGATTCAGCTTAATTTCTTAGCTTACAATGATATGTGTAAGTTAGTCTCATGCTTTTTCTCATTCTTGGAATCCGTTGTCAAATTCTCTACTTTGATACATTCTCATGGTTTTCTACACAATTTCCTTGGTCTCCTCTACCTGGAATAATCTCTGTTTACTGAATTCTTATACAGAGCTTAAATCTAAGCTTTTTTATTAGAATGTTGCCTCTCAGAGCTGCCCAGATTGTCTAGCTTAGGAGGTGATGAGTTTGCCACTCTTATGTGTTTTTATGTATGATTGGCAAAACTTTGGTGCAGTTATACAGATGAGAC
>CAUYSK010032031.1:0-28444 GCA_963575035.1 Avahi laniger
GCGGACGGGGGTTGGAGGGTGGAGCTCAGGCGGTGAACTGGACACGGGGAGCACTGAAGGGAGGGAAGGGCACGCCTTTAACCTGCATTTGGGGAAGGCAAAGACATGAAGTGTAACTAGAATGTTTGTACCCTCACAATACCTTGGAATAATAATAAAAAAAAAAAAAGAAAAAAAGAAAGCAGCTGTGTAGATGAAGCTTCCTGCTCTCCCACCCCACCCCCTCACCTCCTGCTGGGTAGCCCCCTGGGTCCTAAGTTTCATGGAAGACTACTTTTCTGCAGCCAGGGAGTTGAGGACCGCTGCCATAGATAACCACTATTAATATCTGAGATTATATCTTTCCCATATATGTTATCTATACATCGATATATATTTTGAAAAAAATGGTATCGTGCTTGAAAGATTGTTTTGTAAATCGCTTTAAACCTTTTTATTATATTTCATAGACACAAAAGAATATATACATATATAAGAAATAAAGAATAATAAAATAAACACCCCTATAAATACTACCCATATAATAATACACCCATATAAATACTAGCTTACAGAATAGTACCAACATTTTGGAGCCCTATGTGTCTCTACCAAATGTTAATCTTTTCCTTCTCTTGCAAAGATAACTGCGCTTCTGAATTTTGTATTCATCATTCACTTCCTTTAAAAAAAGTTTTACTATATACATACGCCTTCCTAAATAATATATTGCTAGTTTTTTGTGTGTTTTTGAACTCTTTATAAATGTGATGATACATATAATCGTTTCTGACTCATTTATAATTCGATATTTTCTCTGAGATGCCTCCACACTGATGAGTACAGCTGTGGCTCCATCGTTTTAACTGCTATTTGGTATTCAGTGATATAAACATGTGATGCCTTTTACTTATGCTCTCATTGAGGGAAGTGATTTGATCTCAAGTTTTGCTCTAACAAACAATACTCCTATGAGAATTCTTGCATGCTTGAATGTGTCTTCTGGTGTACATGAGCAGGAATTTCTTCAGGGCCAGTGACTAGGAGTGAGACCGATGGGTCATTATTATATGTGCACAGGCAAACTTCAAGGTAATGCCATATTGTTTTCCAAAATTGTTCACAAATAACCCTAAAAATGTTAGTGTGTAAAGTTTACATGTTTCTACACTTTCTCCAATGCTTAATATTGTTCTAAAGCCTTAATAAAATAATCTTATTTAATTTACATTTCCCTGGTTAATGGTGACATAGAACTTTTTTTTTTTTTACAAGAGGCAACTGTCTTTCGCTTCTATTCTATATCAGAATTTTTGTCAGTTTTTGTATTGCTAAATATCTTCTCTCTGGTTGTAGGTTGTACTTTCACTTTATTAATTATATAATTTGAATATTAGAAGTTATTAGTTTTAAAAAGACAAATTTATTAATACTTTTCTTCTAGTTAGTGTTTATGAGTCTTAAAGAATTCTTTTCTACCATAAGATCAAGCAAATATTCTCCAACACTTTCTTCTGAAATGTTAATAAATTTTCTTCTCACCTTTAAATCTGTAGTCCAGGAACTGAGTCTTTGAATGTTTTCTTTTTATCTTCAATATGAATAGTCAGTTGTTCCAGCACTATATATCGAAGAGTCTATTCTTTCCCTGCTTACAGCAGGAGCTACCTCTGTCCAATATCCAATGTATTAGAATAAAGCCAGCTGCTATAAAAAAATATTCCCTCAAATTTCAGTGGCCTAATACAGTGTGACTGGTTTAGACCAATACTTTCTTCCACTTGATTGTTTAATGACCCGTGATCCTTCCCTTTCATGCCTTACCATTCACTAGGGCATTATAGGCTGTTGCATCCAGCTGGCAGGTGGAAGAAGAAAGGGTAGAGAAAACATACCAGCTTCTTAAACATTTTGGTTTGCAAATGATCATACCAATACTGCTCATATTCCATTGGTGAAAACTAGTCAATTAGCCCCACACAGATGAAAAGAGTGCTGGAAAACATTGCTCTCTGATGGAGAACAGCTTCCCAAATGCATCTCTACAATATGGAAGAGTATGAATATGGGGTGTTTAGCTAGCTGTCTCAGTTACATCACTGTTTTTCTTCTGTCTGGTGGGACAAGTCCTTCCACCTTGCTGATCTTTTTCAAGGGTATTTCATCTATTTTTTGTTTCTTTGCCAAGTATCACAAAGAAAAAAAATTCTGTTTTAGTTGGTATGCACTGCATCTATAGATCAGTCTGGAAAGAATCAATATATTTACATAATGAATCTACTTACCCATTAGCATTGTATCTCTCTATTAATTTACATGGGGCTTAAATGTCTTTCAATATACCTTAAAATCTTGTTCATAAAGGTCTTATATAACTTGTGTTAGATTTTATTCTTAGAAGTTTTATTTTGTTCATATTATATGATTTTTGTTAATATTATAAACTATCTTTTCTAAACTTTGTTTTCTATTGCCAATATACAAACATACAAATGATATTTGTACATATTATATATCTTGTATCTTGACATCTTGATTTCTTTGTTATTAATTCCAATAATTTGTGTTCACATCTTCTGAAGGAGGTTTGTATGCAGACAATCATGTTATATATGAATAATGATAGGTTTTTATGTTACTTCTCATTTTATCTTTGTCTAACTGAATAGGAACAGTAATAGACATCTTTTATTTGTTCTTGACTTTAGAGGGAATTATTTTGACATTTGATCATCGTATATAATGTTTGCTATAGCTTTTTTGTAATGCATTGTATCTTTTTTAATACATTGTGTGCATGATTCTGTTTGCCAATATCTTGCTTAGCATTTTCTATTTATGTTCACAAGAAATATTGACTAATGATTTTCTGTTTTTATATTGTCCTACTTAGTTTTGGTATCAACATTATATTAGCTTCATTTTGGAGTTGATATTTCCCCATTTTCCATTTCCTAAGATATTCTATGTGTTTGGAATCATCTGTGTTTTGAAAGTTTAGTAGAATTCATGCTTAAAACCATGTGACACTGGTGTTTGCTTTAAGGGGATATTTTAACTACTGATGTTTTTGCTCTAATAGTTAATTTTCAGGTTTTTCATCTCTTCTTAGATCAGTTTTGATAACTTCTGTGTTTCAAAATGTTCATTTTATTTTAGCTTTCAAATTTGTGGGCATAATTTCTTAATAACTTTGGAGTCTGTTGTGCGAATGTATGCGTACCCCTTCAAGTAGTTTTAAAATTCTGTCTCTCCAAATATTGACTATTTTGATGTTCTCTATTGATTTCAGCTCATATTTTTATTATATTTTATTCTACTTTATTAGAATGTATTTAGTTCTTTTTCTAGCTGCTTATGATGTGTATTTATATTAACTTTCTACTATAAATATTAAGAATTTAAAAAAATATTCCTCAAAGTACCTCAAGGACTTTGCTCATTTATTTCTAAGTATATTTAAATTTCCATTATGATTTCTTCTTTGACCATGGATTATTTAGAACTGGGTTTTTAAATTTACAAATATATTCTCTGGTTATCTTCCTGTTATTTCTGTCTAACTCGATTGTATCATGTGATACAATTTTTTAAAATGTGCAGAGACTATTGCCCAGTGCGTGGCAACTTTGTGCAAGTGTTTCATATGTACTTAAGAAGAAAGTGTTGGGTACACATTTAGGAACATGGTTTTTACATGTTCATTGAATCAGGCTTGTTAATTGGATTGATGGGATCTTCCATATATATGTGTTCAAATCTCCCACAAAGCTTTTTGTCTCAATCTGTTTGCATTGCTGTAAAGGAAATACCTAAGGCTGGGTAATTTAGGGGGGAAAAAGAGGTTTATTTGGCTCATGGGTCTGCAGGCTGTGCAAGAAGCTTAGTGCGACATCTGCTTCTCATGAGGGCTTCAGAGAGCTTCCAATCATGGTGGAAAAAGAAGGGAGGGCAGGTATGTCATGGCAAGAGGAGGAGCAAGACAGAGAGGAGGAGTAAGTGCCAGGCTCTTTTTAACAATGAGATCTTGTGGGAACTAAAAGTAAAAATGCAATCCTGCAAGAATGGCACCAAGCCATTCATGAAGGATCCATTCCCATGACCCAAACACCTCCCACTAAGCCTCACCTCTAGCATTGAGGATCAAGTTTCAACATGAGATTTGGAGAGTCAAATATCCAAATGATACCATTTGTGGAATTGATCAGTTATTTTGTCATGTCCGGGTAATTTTTTCCCTTTTGTATCTGTGGAGGTTGTTTTCTGAACTAATTTAAAGCTTAGAATAGTTTTATTCACCTGGAGAATTGATTCTTTTATGATTATGTAATACTTTGTCTGATGCATTATTATATAATGTATATCTTAGCTTTATTTGGGTTTGTGTTTTCCTGGCATATTTTTATCTTGTATCCCAAGCTTTCTGTTCTTTGTATTCAGGTATGTCTCTCTCTGTCTCTTATAAAAGGTATATTGCTAGATTTAAAAATATCTGTATCTATCTAGCCAGATATCCTGTCTGTACATTTTTGTCTTTTAACTGGAGCATTTAGTTCACTCATATTTACATGGATATTTATCGTAATTACTTTTATACTTGAATTTACTCATAGCATTATATTTTCTACTATTAACTTACTTTGTCTTTGCTCCTTTTTTTTTCTTCATCACTGCCTTCTTTTGGAGTGATTGAGTTTTATATTCCTATTCTAATTTTCCCTCATCCATTTTGGAATTTATGTCCTCTTTCTATTATTTTAGTAATTATTCTTAAAATTTTACTATGAGTTATTTAGCAAATTAAAAAGTAATCAATTGTTTAATTTTCTTTGCAGATAAAATAAGAAACTTTATGAATAATAACTTTGCTCTTATCTTACCTGCTCTCGTTATCCAGTGTTTAGTTCTATTTTATATACTTTAATCTTCAAAATTAGATATTATAGCTATAATTTTATATGATTGATTTTATTTAGATTTACTCACAGGTTGGCCACACTCTTTGTGTATCATTTCTAAAATGCTTAGATAAAACTGAGATTTTATCCAGCAGGAAGGGGGAAATTATGGACTTTTCAATCTGAAAAAATACATGATCAAAATGATACTTTCAGAAGATTAATCTGATCCAGTGAAAGACAATAATGGAGGAAGGAGGAGATGAGAAGTAGAAACACAAATTAAAGGCTACAATCCAGCAATTTTGTACAATGATCTAAACTACTGAGATGGGAAAGGAGAAAAGGAATAAGAACCAGAAGTAAAAGTCACTGTGATAGAAAAATTCACATAACAATTGGTTTGTTGTAAAGTGGTGAAGAAAACAAAAATGAGAATTGAGAGTTTTGAACCCAGAGATTATTAAAAGATTGATGGAAATACTGTCAAGTAGGTAAGTCAGAGAGAAGAGCTGCTTTGAGAAGAAAGATAAAGCAATGCCTATGGTATATACCAATGATACACTCAGCACAGAGATCCAAATACAATAGAGTACTTGGGAGAGAAGTTAAGACTGAGGAAATAGATATTATAGTGGTAAGCATATACAGGTAGTTAATGGAGACATATATGGGAGAGGATGAATGTGTCAAATGAAAGTGCTTTATGTAATGCTGAACAGAGAGATACCCCAAACAAAAATGTTTGTTTTCGGAAAGCCCAAGAAGAGTCAGAACTGGAGTTACCGAAGTCAAAGTCCAGTCAGAGAAAATTTGCTTTTGTGGAATATCATCCATATGTAGTACTTAAGTAGATATTTCATATATATTTTTTACCTCATGTAACTATCAAATGAGAAGGTGGTATGGTACCAGAGGAGGAGAATGTTTCAAAAAGAACAAAGCGTTCAGCAGTGTCGAATGATACAGAAGCAGTAAGAAGAGAATGAAAATTAAGGAAAAGGTATTATGTGATTAGGATGTGATTGATGAGTTTGTAGATAATGATCTCTGATGAAAAAAGACAAACAAAACTGTAAAGACTTGATATGGGAATGAATCCTGTGCTAGTGAACATTGAAATGCAAACAAGAGTTAATAATTCAGGGACAAAGGATTGTAGCAAGGCTGAGAGAAGATGCTTTTGATTTAAAATAGAAAAAATGAGTTGTGTGATGAGCATACTGCCTATACATAATAGGCACTAAGTAAATATTTGTTCAGTGAAAGGCTAAGTGTTCAGAGTTTGCAAAATAGGAACTAGAGGGAAGGACAGATAAGCAATTGAAAGTTACTGAATTGATAAGTTCTATGATTTAAAAATTCCCACAATATCTATAAGAAACACTACTTCGTGGAATTGGACAGATAATGCACAAGCTTTGGACTTTCTGTGATTGTCTTTTTGTACATGTTTTTAAATGTACAGCAAGTATAGGAAAATAAAGTAAGCGTTGATAACACGTTACTTGAGAAATAGTGATGTGCCATCAATAACAATTGGCATTTACCATTTAAAAGGCCAAAGAGATGAATTTTGATGAAAGATAGGTTCTTACTTGAACACGTGCATGTAAGTACATGGAAGAGGTGTTCTTAATATAGCATTTTATAGCTCATCTTAAATGTTAGCAACTCCCTTTTATCTTTGGCTTTCAAAATTCATCAACCTCAATCATAATACCAAACACTTGCTGCAGATCCCACATGTCTGTTGTTTGTTGTTCACCTAAATGTGCCTGTCCCTGATGACTTTTAAAGTCCCCGAAGCAGTTTTGTCCAGGTTGATTTTTCTCTGTATCTCAGCATTGCAGTAGCTGTTGAAAGTGATTTCACTAGCAAGATAAAAATTTGGTAACACATTTAAAAGGTGTACTCTCAAACAATAAATTGACTCAAGTATCATCAACAATGCAAGGTGAGCTATCATACCAAAATGTGTTCTATTTTTCAGATTTTAATATAAAGCCTACAGTTTGTGTTGCATAAATGTTTGTCTTATTCCGTGTATAACATATTTGCATAAATAATTATTTTTATGTAAATACTGAATAATTAAAATGTGTTCTTTATAAACTTACATAAATGTAGTAGTTATGTGGTATTGATAATAATAGCTAATATTGATTGCTTACTAGGTGTCAAGCTGTGATCAAAATGCTTTATAGGTATCATTGTACAAAGCACTCAAATAAACTTTTGTGGGAGATTTAATTATTGTTCCTATTTTACAGAAGTTCCAATAATTTGCTCATGGTACAAAGCCAGAAAGTTCTAGAGCTGGAATTCTAACCCACGTATGCTCACCCTAATGTGTACCCACTAATCAACAGAATCTATTGTGATTTTATATTAATGAAAATTCAAAGATGCAGAAGTTGTGAAAAGAGTCCCTATCTCTAAACGTTTACTTTCCTGAATAAAAATATACCTATAAATTTCCCCTCGTCTGATGACATCTTAAGGAAATAGTCATATAAGCCAAAAGTCTATATCACAATATATTGCTAAACTGTTAAAATAAGATAGACATTAGTGTACATAGCCTGTAATAATATACCCAAATACTGACACTTACTATGCCCAGGTGGTAGCAGCATTATTTGAGAGGTTATGTTTGATGTGGAGTCTCTACTTTAAAATAAATGGATCAGGGGTATCAGGGTTGTAGAGCAGAAGCATGCTGAGCCCATAAAAATGGATTAGTTTTCTCAAAAAAATATAAAATGGACAAGAGATTTTGACATAAGTTGACCTAGATTTGCAACAGAATATACAAAATACTGTTTGTTTTAATTATCTACACATATATATCCTAGCATGTATGAAACAATAGTTTATAATTAGCTGATAATGAATTATTTTAAAAATACATAATCCAAGAATCATTGAGTATCACATTTAGAATTTAAGGGTACATGTGTTAATCCAAACAAATAAGAATATAGTTTTTATACAAAACAACTAAAATCTGAGTTCTTGGGACCATATTTTTTTTAAATGTGTGTTCTCATAATATATGTAACTATATTAAATATATCTTACATAGATTCAAAATACATTTAAATACATATAAACATATAAATATAAGGATGCATAATATATCTTTAAATGTTTGTAAATAATATAAGAACACATAGGCAAACATTATATATATTAATACATTTATTCTATGTTGTACAAGTATCCAGAGATGGGAACCATTTTCTTAAGATCATTTATGGGCCAAAATTCGTCAAAATTAAAAGATCATGTCTTTGGCAAACTCACAAAAGACTTAGCCAACAGCCAGTATTTAAAATCAAGTTAGGTGAACTTCCAGTTTCTGATTCAGAAAGTGAGGAGTTTAGAAGTCAACACTCTGTCCTAACAACAAATATTAATAAAAAGCTAAACAAATTGAAAAATCAGCAACTTTTCTTACTGTCAAAGAAGTGAGATCACAGGGCAAACAGCTGCCCCCAAATTGCAGAGACAGACCGAGGGATACAGAGAATTGCAATATACCAGAGCAGAAACCTCCAGGAGAATCACTTCTGGGGTAGGAAAATCTGTAATTGATGAATTGCTGGAGGCTCAGTGTAGACAAATCTGAGAGTTAAAAACTACAGGGGCCAATCATAGGATAGCCTGATACTTTTGTGAGTTTTACCTCCAAGAGCCCTATCAGGTCCTCACAGTTAATACCAGAGAAAAATCCCCTCATTCCTCCAGCAAGAGAAGGAGAACAGTAAAGATTTTGAACTACACACAGATAATTCTGTTCTTTTTAACAAGGTCTGCCCTTAGAAGAATCTATTTTACCAGGGCCTAACCTTCTGGGGTTTTATCAGACCTAACTAACCCGGAGAGAAGGGAAATACCCAACTCTAGCTCCCTCTAGCATGCCACAGTGGGAATGGGAAAGACTGAAACCCTCACTCCTCCCGTCATCCTGTCCTGTCTATTGGAGGGTAAAAAAACAAGTGAAAAGCACTTGTGAAGCTCACAGTCTAGCAGCATAAACTCAGCAAAAGACTGAGACTTAATTATAGGACAATGAAATGCTTCCCCTCCCCCCCCACACACATTACCACTACATTACTAAAGGTTACTTACCACAGTTCCTTTCACCTAGTACACTATGTCAACCTTTTAACAAAAAATTGCAAGGCATACTAAAAGACAGAAATCACAGTTTAAAGGAACTGAACAAGCATCAGGCCAGAGTCAGATATGGCAGGAATTCTGGAATTATCAGATCAACCGAACACTTAAGGAATAAATTACACCAAGTCTCTACAGTCTCTCCCAGAAGATGGACCCAAAGCGAATAGTTCTTAACTCATTCTGTGAGGCCAGCATTATCTTAGTTATAAAGTAAGACAAAGACAGTACAAGAGAAGCAAAATACAGTCCAATATCTCTCATGAACACAGATGCAAATATCCTTAACAAAATATAACAAATTAATCCAACAATGTATGAATAAAATTATTTACTATGGCCAAGTGGAATTTATCCCAGTTGTGCAAAGCCAATTTAACACTCAAAAATTAATTAATGTAATCCATCATAGCAACAGGCTAAAGAAGAAAAATTGCATGATCTTATCAATAGATGCAGAAAAAACATCCAACACATTCCAACACTCATTCATAATAAGAACTGTTGGAAAAGTAGGAATAAAAGAAAACTTCCTCAACTTGATAAAGAACATCTACAAAAAACATACAGCTAACATCAAACTTAATGGTGACAAACTCAAAGCTTTCCTGCTAAAATCAGAATAAAGGCAAGGATGGCCTCTCTCACCACTGCTTTTGAACACAATGCTGCAATTCCTAGTTAATGCAATAAGACAAGAAAAGGAAATAAAAGGTACAAATGCTCCTTAACTTATGACGAGGTTATATCTGCATAAACTCACTGTAAGCTGGAAATTATCATAAGTCAAAAGTACATTTTGACTTATATTTTCAGGTTATGATGAAATTTTCAGCTTATGATGGTTTTTTTTTTTTTTTGAGAAAGAATATCACTCTGTTCCCTGCGCTAGAGTGCCGTGGCATCAGCTTAGCTCACGGCAACCTCAAACTCCTGGGCTCAAGCCATCCTCCTGCCTCAGCCTCCTGAGTAGCTGGGACTACAGGCACACAGCACCATGCCCGGCTAATATTTTTTTCTATATGTATATTTTAATTGTCCGGCTAATTTCTTCCTATTTTTAGTAGAGACGGGGTCTCGCTCTTGCTCAGGCTGGTCTCGAACTTCTGAGCTCAAATGATCCACCCGCCTCGGCTTCCCAAAGTGCTAGGATTATAGGTGTGAGCCACCGCACCGGCCAGCTTATGATGGTTTTATCCAGACAGAACCCTATCTTAAGTTGAGTAGCAGAATGAATGCATATTGCATTTGTATCATCATAAAGTTAAAAAAATTATAAGTTGAACCATTATAGGTTGGGGACCATCTGTGTATAGATTGGGAAGGAAGAAATAAAATTGTTTTTGTTTGCAGATAATATGATCCACTATGTAGAAAACCCTAAAGAAATGAGCAAAAAACACCTGGGACATTGCTCTCTGATGCTAGACAGAAAACGTTCTCCACTTTTAAGGACTCATGTGATTAGGTTTTGGCCACTCAGATAATCTAAAATAATCTCCCCATCTCAAATCCCTAACCTCAATCATATCTGAAAAGTCCCTTTTTCCATGTAAATTTACATGTTCACAGGTTCCCAGGATTAGGACGTGAATATCTTTGTGGGGGTTGGGGGACTTTGCTGTGCTTACCACATCCAGTAAATTACTTCCAATTTAAAAACTGATTCATAGATTACTTGATATTTTTCAGGCATCATGCTAGGTGATATTTAACACTTTAAAATATCCTATGAAATTAGTTACATAGGCATTAAAAAACATAGATGGAGGGGTAGGTCATGACTTATTATTGAGCTTAATTAACTTATCTCTATTTTTTTTTAATAATTGTTCTCTATAGTATTCTTACTCAATAAGCAAGAGTACTCACCCAGCATTAGGGAAATATTGTATTTCTCTTTAAATTTTATGAGAAATATAATATTTTAAAAATGGATCATCATTATTTAAACTCTTCCAAGTCGTAGTTAATTAACACCCTCACATGTGTCTTTGATTGTCAATGTCATAAAATCTCCATTTATAATTAGAGAACGGGATTCATCACATATAATGTAAACTTGTATTCACAGATTAGATCAAATATTACTTTCTGGTTTTAAGAGTTAATTGCTATGAATATTCCACAATAAATATTCTACAAATTGGTTTATTTGGGTAAGCTGTATATATATATATATATATATATATATATATATATATATATATAGCTTTTTAGCTCTCTCTTGCCTGGCTGTAAATTTGGTGCTTTTCCATATCCCATTGTGGGCCTAAAGGGAAACTATTGTATATTTCTAATAGTTAAGGCTTATAAGAAATCATTTTGTAGCATTCATTTAACAAAATTACCAATGCCAAAACAAAGTAGCAATTAATAACAGTAGAAAGACTAAAGGTATCAGAATTAAGTTTAACATAATATAGAATCACTGTTAAGAGACTGCTGGTTGCAGAGCCTTCTGTGTTTGATATTACTCTGACTTGATGCTGTGGAATCATATTTCTAAAATAAATAGATCTTAGCTCTGATGTTGTGCTCAAGGATATGCTCATAAAGAGCTTTTCTTTCTTACTGCCTAGTGATGCCCTTAGGCTAACCAGCAAGTAATTTTGAAGAGACAATGTAAAATAGAAGAGTAAGTAGTCTTGAATATGTATAGTTCCACATTGCAAGTATATAGATGTAAAAATATTATGTTAATTATACAATAGTACATTTTTAAAGCAAGTTTATGTTCAGTAAACATAAAAAAAGATACGTTGAAATTTTAACTAGTTTTTAGAGGGAAACTTTGTAAACAGATTAAAATCAAATTTGATAATTAAAATATATTCAGTTGATATATATGAGAAGATTCAAATGTAAAATATGATTGAGGCTTCACCCTAAAAAATGCCATTATGAAAAAATCTGTAGTAAACTGTGGGCAATGTATAAGGATACGATTTTAAAATTGTGGGATATCTCATTACTATTGGCTGTGTCTTTATAGCTCGTTTTTCTCATAATGTGGCAATGAAGAGTAATTATTTTATGTTTAAAAGAAAAAATGTAGTGTTTAAGTGATAAACTTAACATATTTTAAAGTTATTTAGAGTTTCTCCTGAAGCTGAAGTGCCCAGTATAGAAGCCAGTGGCCACATGTGGCTACTGAGCATGTGAAATGTGGCGAATCCAAAGTCAGATATGCTGTTAGTGTGAACACACACTGAATTTCAAAGACTTACTATGAAAAAAGTAAAATATTTTATTAATTTTTAATATTTATTACATGTTGAAATGGTAATATTTTAGATATACTATGTTAAATGTACACATTATTAAAATAATTTGAAATATTTTTTTTCACCTATTTTAATATGGCTACTAAAACATTTAAAAATTACATATTGTGGCTCACATTTATGGCCTGTATCTTATTTGTGATGGACAATGTTGATCCAAACATTTCTAATTACTGAAACATCCCCCCCATTCATTTTTGGGATGAATTTTTAATTTATGAGTTAATGATAAAACTGCACGAGTAAAAACAAATATACTTAAAAGATACGGTAAAAGATTAAAATACTAAAATTGGCACTGTCAAAGTTCTTCATTGAATTTTATCCTTTAGTAAATTTTTGGAAGACAGTTGGCCCAGAGTATATTTATAAATAGATCCACTATCAAAAATAAGAGGGGGATATAGAAGATACCGGAGCTCTGTGTATCAGATCCTGCCCTCTGGCCTATTTAACTCAGAAAAGTTTGTGTCACTAATATATAATATTTCTCTTCTATGTCATAGGAAATAATTTGCTACATTAGAATCCCTATGGAAAATCAAATTGCATAGAAAAGATTTAGCAAGGTGTTAACTATCAACTTTGAATTTTTTTAGAACATGTGAAAGTTAACTTAATCTAATCACTCTACAGCCACAAAACAAGCTCTCTATCCAACCCCCAGAATCTAAATCCAAAAGGAAGACTTGGTGAAAAGGATTGGCAAAAAGACTACAGGTGCTGGCAAGGGGTTCGTTGTGTTGTAAGTGGACCAATGAATTGACATTTGAGATTGTTAGTCTTACAAAATGAAACATTGAGACTGGAATGTCAATGTAATCAGCAAGCCACGTATCATCTTTTTTCCTGGAGGAAAAATGCATCATTTCCCTAAAATAGCATAGAGCTCATAAAAGAATAAGAAAGTAATGATAAAACAAAGCTTACAATAACATTAGACAGGTATTTATGGTAATGGATTTGGTACTGAGTGATGATTAGGCTAAAAGATTAAATTGTTCACAAATGGTACATTTGGGCAAGAGTAGTGGTACTGTTCACTAATGTGTCTACAAAACCTAAACCAATGCCTAGCATTTTATTGAAGAAAAATAACGAATGAATAGCTAGTATTACATATTTAAACTAAATATCAACAGGACAAGCTCGGGAATAGAGAAGACAGACAAAGGGGATGTAATTCTAATTCTTCTTTAAAAATGTCCAAGATTTATTCACTCCTTTTAGCTTTCCCAACATGAAATCCTCTACTTTTCCCTTGCCTTATTAAACCAGTCTTGTTTTTAAAGCAGCTTGGGCTCAGTAGTGTATTTTTACAAAATGGTCCTCTGCACCATTTCTAAGAATCATAGGTCAAATTGGTCATACTGCTGTTCTAACACTGATAATTAGATCCACCCCCTACCAAAATCTGCAGTTAATTGGTAGAAATTTAAGCTCTGTAGATTTTAGTTGTTAATAGTATCATATGGAGAAAGTACAAAGGCTGTCCTAAGTAAATGAGTGCAAAATTGACTTTTAAGACCTTTTCTTTCCCCAGAAAGTCATGGCCAGCTTAACAAATGTCATAAAATGGATTACTTGTTGTGTTCATCATTATAATATATTACACATTCCCCAGGAAACTGTAGGTAATAAGGATGCTTTTATGCTGGATATTGTGTAAGGTACATTGCATTTTGAGAGAATTTAGAAACATTAGGATGAATGTCTGTGAGAAATATATTTGAATGGATTCGGCAAATCTCTATTCTCTTGTCCCTTATTCACTGTTTGCTGTTTGGACTGTGCAATGCATGGTCATCTTACCCTAGGACATAGAATACCAGTTCAGAGACCTAGATTTTTGTCCTGACTACTATCATTTTGCTGTTTCACACGACAGGAATGGAAGGGGAGGCAGGGATTAGATCAAGCAAAGAAGTACTCAGTAAGAAAGACCTTCAGAAATGTCTATGGAATTCCTTTAAAATAAGTTTCTGGAATGGTCCAATAAAAGGGAAGAGATGAGTTAGGTGAGGTTAGATAAAGTGAGTCAAGTATGTTGGTTGAGGGTTTAGATTTTGGGAAGTCACAACATAACCTTTTACACATCAAATACACCATTGGTGCTTCGTGGATAGTTACACTTACATCGTGGTAGTGTTGAAAGAATTAAAGGGCATAATATATTTAATTCACTTAACAGAGTATTGAGTATGCTACTCAGTCTGACATATATTACATTCTCAGTTTGTTGTTAGTGTAGTGGCTTCTAAGAACAGCTAATTTTACAGTATAGTAATGTGGACATAGACTGTCAAAAGCAAACAGATTGGCTTCAAATTCAACTTTTTTCCACATATGGCTTTGTGAGTTGAGTGCACATTTTAGTCAAAAATATGTTTTTACAGAAAGATAATTTCTAGGGGTGATTAAAAGTTTGATTATAACCAGTTTTGAGTTTCATAATTCAAAAACATTTTCATAAAGTCTGTGATTAATTTTTCCCATTTAAAATTTTATTCTCAATAATATGCAGCATTAAATACAATTAGAATTTCACAAGGCATCTTGGGAGTTACACTTTCACATATTAAACTATGCAGAAAAAGTTAAATTTCATAGCTGGTCAAGAACTCAGAGCAGAATGAAAAGATAAGATAGTGAAATGTGGTTCATGGTCCTTAAAAGATCTTTTAATGTGGTTAGTTATTTTCTAATGAATGCAAGTAACACATTGAATGGCATCCTATGAGCAGAACCTAAATTAACAATTTAGAAATGAGAAAGTGACATAAAATTAAATGAAACTTTTACCTTCATCACTTTTCACAGGGTCATTTGTTGATAAAATTATCTCTTGTGCTTGATGCTTGTCCTACTACATCAATCACCTGTGAATTTAAATTAGAGGCATTTTGAAAATATAATTAGTAAGTCATCCTTTGTATCTATTGAGTAGTAAATTTATATTTTTATAGTACCTTGGCTCTAGCGTGAACCTTTGAATAATTCATTTCTCATATGAAATAGGCAAATTACAAATATCCAGCAAGTTGTAATTCTGGATAATGGTTCTTCAAAGGATGCAGAACAGTAGTTAAGCTGTACCTTTGGTCACACATGACAATATGTAATTACTATCTGCAGTTCCTCAAGATCAACTTAATCTCTAATATGTAATTCAAACACCTGTTGAACTGAATAGCATAATGCGTAGATAAAGAATCCAAATGACTCATTTTATAAGCAGGTGCTATTTTTTATAAACAGTGTTTTTAAAAAAACAACTTGGAAATTATGCTTATTATTATACAGTTTGGTGGGGTTGGGGGTGGTGGTGGTGGTGGTTTTATTCTCCTTCTCCTCTTTCTTATTCTTCATCATTATGATCATCTACACTTACTAGATAGAGGGAAAATGCTTTTACACAAATTACCCAATTCAGTGGTACTTAAACTCTACAGGCACCAGTATCACCTGGATGGCTTGTCAAAACACACAATGCTGGGTGCTTCTTTTAGATTTTGATTCAGTAGGTATGAGATAGGATCTTAGAATTTGCATATATATCAAATACCCAGATGATGTTGATTCTGCTGGTCCAAGGACCACACTTTGAGAATTACTGATCTTACAAATGCTTCTTTGTCTTCTTATCTAGCCCTTCTTCTATCTTTTTAATGCTAATAATGCCCAAAGGTATAGTGTTACTGCTCTTTGCTCACTGCATACCAATATCTGTTGATAATCTCATCCATACATGTGGCTGGTGACTCCCAAGTATAAATCACCAGCCCTAATCTCCTTTTGAATGTTAAACCAATATATCAATTGCCTACAGTACATGTCCACTTGGAAATCCCAAAGGATGCTCAAATTTAATGTGGCCAAATTGGAACTCATAAATCAACCCCAATAAATTTGTTTCAATCAAGAATTATCACATTTTTATGCAGAGCATATTTGTATAATCTTAAAGGATCTCCCCACAAATTAATTATTAGTTGCATAGGAAAAATAGTGATTATATATTGAAGAAATTGAACAACATCTTGGACAGGGCGATCAAAAATATCATCACCAAGGAGAGGCAAATGAACATCTTTTGCCGGCAGATGTGATGCCCTGAGAAAGACACAACATTACCCCATTGATCTTTGAGCATGGCCCAAACTCATGGCCTGGTGTGCAAAGCCACTGCCTTCTTAAGCTCACTTCTCTCCAATCCCCACTTCACAGTATGCTTTACCATCTTACTAGCATACTTGAGTATTGAAGAGTATGCCATATTCTCTCCTGATTTAGAGTCTTTATTCCTGCTATTTCCTTTGTTTGGCTCACCCTTCCTCCTCCCCAAGCACCTTCTATCCTTACTATCATCATTCTGAATAGTCAAAAACAGCGGTCCTTCAGGACTAAAATTAATATTATAGTATCTTTTCTGAAAAATCTTTCATGCTGATTCCCCATTCATGGATGGTTTAACAGCTCTGTCCTGCTTAGGGCCATCTTAGCACTTATCATGCTTGATTATAATTTCCTGTTTACTTCTCTATTTTCTGACTTGACTATGAGTTCCTGAAAGGTGGGAACTGTATTATTCATCATTGTTTCTTCGATTTCTATAATAGTGTTAGTTAAGAGATAGTTTCTTAATGAATGGATGGATGGATGAAAAAAATTGCAATTGGCATGCATCAATAGTTAAATCTTTATTTTTATTTGGTGGAACAGTGATTGAACAAATGAACAATAATGTTTAGTTTTATATTTGGTACTCAATACTATATAGGGACAACTGAATCTGTTCCATGTTCTTCATTTAATTTACAATTCAAAACCAGTACTCGTGGGGACCTTTTCTGCTTCACTATTTAAGATAATTTACAAGAGTGTGAGAAAATATAGTTTTATATGGAATATTTTTATATGAATGTTTTAGATATGAATAACTTATTTACTAATCTATTATATTTAAATAGCAGGCATAAATGCTTACATGCATAATTTTGTGTTTGCATGTTTAGGAAAAATTTAGAAACAAAGAATAAATGGATATGTATAACAAAATTTTATCTGTAGATTGTAGAATTAATCTTCACTTTGTATTTCCTACCTTTTCTAACTGAATGTGAAATAACTTTATGTGAAGAAATGATGTAGGATTATTTAATAGCCGATATTTAGCACTAATGTGGTTTTCTAAAGAACCCTCATGCTTTCTATTAATATTTTTCTTTGAAGGGAAAGATTTTGTTTCTCTGTCTTTTTGTGACCAACCATCATTACATCGTTGGCTACAAAGTGAATTCATAAACAAAACTCTCAGGAGCAATTTACTATCCACCCTAGCTCTGGTATTCTTACTAGGGATGATACAAGGAGACTGTCCTTTCTACAGCCTCCTGTGCTTACAAGCATTAAAGAGAAAACAATGTGCTTAAGGATATTAATTACCCAAAATACAGTAGTGCATTCCTTTGATTTTTGCACATAAATGCTGATACACCATAAGTGAGAAAGTGTTCACCGTTTTTTACTGCTATTTAAAAACTTTCTAGGTGTCATTTATAATTTCATCTTGAGAGTAAATCTAGTTTTTTTTTTTAATTCTTGAATACCTTTGTTCTTTATCCACACTTATCCGTGTTGCTCTAATGACAAAGGACTGGTAATGAGTCAAGACAATTTCACTTACTTATCAACAAGCTGACTAAGAAAATGGCCAAAATGCAAGTATTATAAATTTCTTATTCAGCTCAGCATGGAGGTCACTATTCATCTAGCCAAACATTCTCCAATTGCAGAACTTCAATCTATTTTACTCTTCATGTAATTGACTGTTCCCCTCCTTTTAATTGTGCTGTGTGATAGTACAGTTCAGTGACTGTTTCCAGCTTTACGATGCATCCTGTTAGACTAAGATATAGAATTTCCAGTAAATTCGGTGTTTGCCATCCTAAGTGGCCCAAATTAGCTGGACCTTCTCCTATTTACTTGAGAGGAGTAACAGGCCTGTTACATGCACAGCAGCGAGAAGAGCACAGTGTTCACAGAGGCTCAGTGGATACTAATTTCCTTCCTCTTTCCCACTCTGTTCCCCTTTACTTCCTTTGCTTACTTAGAGTTTTAAAAATTACTTACCTGGCTAACAGTGTCTGAAAATACGTTTTGTTCTAAAAATGTCAAAGCATTAAAAGCACGGATTTTTTAGGTTGAATTTTCCACGTTGGTGATAATTGCAGATTGTGGCTGATTAGTCAGATGTAGCTTTCCAGTGGAGTCTGTGATGATTGAGAGCAGTATTTGACTGTGGTCATGTAGGCCACTGCAGAGAAGAAAGCAGTGTTTTACATGCATATTCAGCTGCTGCGTGATGTGTTCCTGTATTTCACATTACATATAGTTGTCCTGTGCCAACTCATTGCAGTAAATCTCAGTGCTAGGCTCTTGCCATTTTTCACAGTAACAGAAAAAAATGTACAGTTTTCCATTTTATTGAATGAATTTGAATTCACGGAGGGCATTGGATTGTACTCACCCTTTAGTTTATGTGCCTGTATATGCTGGCAATACAAATAAGCTGACCATCCTGGGCAGACTAATCAAAAGATCTTGTCTAATATTTTGGAAATGTGATTATTTCTGTCTTTCTTTACCTTAACTTAGGGTGTTACATTGACTGCCACTCCTCTAAAGTGTGGAGAGAGGTATTTAGGGCTCATGCATTCATTCCCAATTTTTTACAGAGGAAAGGCAAACATAACTGGTGGCTGTTTTGACCTATCCATTTAACCAGTGATGCAGAATATTAGCATTTCAGGGACTGTTCTCACCCTACAATCTTGGATTCCATGTCTCTAATAAAATTTACATGGGATTGCCTTAAGAATATGCAACCTTTCTATTCCTCTGGTTCAGTGGCTTTCAAATTTGGCAGGTATCAATCACCTGGGGAACTTAGTAAAAATACAAAGGCCCAGGCCCTATCTTACTCCAGCGAGTCTGTGCAGTTTCGATAAACACTAAAGTTAGAGAACCACTGCTGTAGATATTAAAATAAATCAAAATGAAAAGCATATTATTTGACAAAGCTAAAAGCACAGAGAGCATTGAATTATTCAATCAACCCACTATCCCCATCCTCATCCGTCAGCCTATTTTTATTGAACTCCTTCCTGCCTTATGGCTTTACTTGAGGGAGATGTTATAAGAAATAGCCCTCCCAGTATCTATGAACCCCAAATCATAAATCTCTCCAAACAGAATACTCTTTACAAGTCTGATGCCAGAATTCATTTGAGGGTAAACTTAAACAGATGTATTATTCTCTGTAGTGTAAATATTTATGTGTTTAAGTGTAGAAATATCAATATGTTTAACTTTAGCGTACTGCCCCAGAGCTTGCTATGGGTTTTTCAAAATATTTGGTTTATGTACTAAATTAACTTCCAAAACGCAGAAAGCTTTTATAAACATATTTTAATCCCAAAGATTTCAGGTAAAGATTATGAACAGTGTGCTTAATAATACAGTCATTTGCTGCATAATGGCATTTTGGTCAACAATGACCACATATATATGACTGTGGTCCCATAGGATTATAATGGAGCTGAAAAATTCCTATCGCCCAGGGACATTATATTTGTTGGAACATTACAGCACAACATTGTTTAACTTTTGTATGTTTAGATATGTTTAGATACTTACCATTGTATTACTTTACCTTACACTATTCAGTACAGTAACCTGATGTACAGGTTTGTAATCTAGGAGCAACAGGATATACCTTATAATCTAGGTGTGTGGTAAGCTATTCCATCTAGGTTTGTGTAAGTACACTCTCTGATGTTCGCAAAATGATGAGATCGTCTAAGGACAGATTTCTCAAAATTTATTCCCGCTGTTAAGTGATATATGACTGTATTGTGCTGCTTTTGAAGAACAGGTTTGTTTTTCTCCCATGTACATTATGAAGGACTTGACAGGCCCCGCTTTTCTGTAAGTGCAAGGGATGTAAAGCTCTAGACCAAGCCTGTGGCTTCCTTGTTCAAGAGCCCTGTTATGTTATTCTACCTTCATAACTAACTCTCTCCTTATTCTTTTTTTTGATATCTTTATCCTTTTATCTTGATATTATTATTAACAATTATAATGATTTTGCTGAATGCATTTTCTCATCAACTTTTTATATTTGTTTAAATGCGTATAAATTAATTGCTTCTTCATTTAGTTGGGTACATAGACTGATAAAACACATAAATGTTTTAATTACTGGTCCTAAGGCATTGTCCGGGGGAGATTTGGCATAACTATCCTCAGTTGTTTCACTCTTTCTCCCCATTTTTTTACCCCTAATTCTGAGGGTAACTTTCCCAAAGGACCCAGTATAAGTATACATTTTTGGTTAGGTCAGATTTTTAATAGGTTGCAGCCCGGGTATTAGCAACCTAACACTCTACTTCCCTAAATAGAAATCTCCAAGAGTATCTACCCACCATAAACACTTGAATGGCTCCAGTACGGAAAATTCCAGACTTTTAAATTGTGTTTCTAATTCTAATAGTTATTTCTGCAGTCAGTGACTGGATGAAAAGTGATGTACCCTCCACAACAATTTCAGTTCCTCTGGGGCATAACAGGACCCTAAAGAGAAAACTTGTA
The DNA here is from genome assembly GCA_963575035.1 of Avahi laniger. Classification (NCBI taxonomy): domain Eukaryota; kingdom Metazoa; phylum Chordata; class Mammalia; order Primates; family Indriidae; genus Avahi; species Avahi laniger. The sequence continues at coordinate 21,002 of CAUYSK010032031.1, forward strand.
CATAGTGTTCCTTTCTTGCTCCAGATCACTGGCTCAGAGCATGAAAGAAATAAAGTGACAAATGACTGAGTTTTCCCTCAGGTCTTGAACTATCATCCTGGATAGCAAACAATTTTGATTGCATATTTCAGTAGTTACTGAGCTTAACTTTTTTTAAGATTAATACAGTTTCTGTCTCAGAGCTGTTCCAGGTTTACAGAAAAATTGGACAGAAAGTACAGAGAGCTCCTATACATGCCCTCTTTCTCCACCCCACAGTTTCTCCTAGAGTATCTCTCTACCCACCATAAACACTTGAATGGGCTCCAGTCTGGAGAATTCCAGACTTTTAAATTGTGTTTCTAATTCTAATAGTTATTTCTGCAGTGAAATTCTATTATTAACGTCTCGCATTAGTGTGGTACATTTGTTATAATCGATGGACCAATATTGATACATTATTATTAACTAAAGTCCATAGTTTACCTTAGGGTTCACTTCTTGTGTTGTACAGTTCTATGGGTTTTCACAAGTGTGTAATATCATGTGTCACAATTACAGCATCATACAAAATAGATTTATTGGCCTAAAATCCGCTGTGTTCCACCTATTTATCTCTCCTTCCCCCTATTCTTGACAACCAGTGATCTTTTTACTGTCTCCATAGTTTTGCCTTTTCTAGAATGTCATATATTAGGAATCATACAAGAATGTAGCTCTTTCAGATTGTCTTCTTTCACTTAGTAATATGCATTTAGGTTTCCTCTGTCTTTTCGTGGCTTGATAGTTCATTTCTTTTTATTGCTGAATAATATTCCATTGTATGGACATACCACAGATTATTTATCCATTCACCTATTTAAAAAAATGGTTTCAACTTTTGGCTGTTTCCAACACTTGGCAATTATAAATAAAGTTGCTATAAATATTTGTGTGCAGGTTTTTTTGTGTGGACATAAGTTTTCAACTTATTTGAGTAAATACTTAGGAGTGTGATTGCTGGATTGCTGGATTGTATAGGAAGAGTATGTTTTGTAAGAATTACCAAACTCTATTCCAAAGCGACTGTACCTTATTTCTTTCCAGTAGCAATGAATGAAGGTCTCTGTTGATCTGTACGTTTACCATGAGTATTTGGTGTTGCCAGTATTCTGAATTGTAGCCAATCTAATATGTGTACCATGCTTTATTTTTAACATTTAACAAATAGCAAATTTGCATTAACAACATACATTTCTACTAATTACTAATGAATATCATCATGGTTAAATGAGATCATTGTCCTGTTTCTTTTTCTACCCACCTTAGCCTCCTCCAGAGTTCATTCTTATCTATTCTCTCAGCAGGTCTGTGGAGGGCTACTCTTGTCTTGCCAGTTCAGTGTTACTCCTAAACTTAATTTTCATTCTTGTATGTTCCTCTCTAGGGTCTAGCATGAATCCCAAGTCGATGTTCCTTTTCCTTAGGACTCAAAAAATGGTATTAAGATGTCAGCGAGTCCTGTTCTAACTCCGTTTTCTCAAATGATCCTCTTCTCTCACACTTCTTTGGTAATGCTCTTCTAATTCTCTGGACCTATTACCTATTTTTATATTGTTGCAGAGAATGTCAAATACATACAAATATATAAAGAACAATCTAATGAACCAATATGTACATATCACAGAACCCCCACCAACAACAACCCATGGCCAAGCCTGCTCTATTCTCTCCCATTTACTATTTCCCACTGTTGTGTTTTGAAACAAATCCCAGATATCATATTATTTTATATAGAGATATGATCAGAAACATAGATGAATTCTTTTTCTAACATACACATAACAATATTATCACACTTAAATTAATAGCAGTAGTTTCTTATTATCATAAAATATCTAAATGATCCAATTTAAATTAGGATCCAAGTACTGTGACTGATTGATTTATATTTTCTTTTTTTAATTGGTGGCCTCCCCCTGCATCTTTTGCCCCCCCACACATAATTTATCTGTTGAGGAATCAAAGCTATTTATTTTGTAAAGCTTCCCATAATCTTATTTTTACTGATTGTATCTTTAAGCTGTAGCTTAACATATTTTCTGTATTGTATATTTTCTGTAAATTAGTAGACCCTTGATACATATTTGTTTCTATTTTTGCGTAACTTTGATTTATTTTTTCCTCATCAAATTGGTTTTAACTTATCAACACTTAAGTGCACTTATAATGATTTATTTTCGCATGACTTCATAGAGTTTTTTTTCTTAGTGTATGAACCACACTTATCAGGTAGTATAGTAGCCAAATTAAGTTGAAATTATTCCAAAAATTGCTTGAGATTTTCATCTTTCAAGTTCTCCTGAATAGATAGATTCCTACTATTAATAATGCGAATAAAACTTCTATATTAAAGTGAGGATATTTTAACTTTAAATGTCTATTCCACTTAATGCGTATTTGCTCTTTTTGTTAATTAATGTATCTAAAATCTCAAATAGTTTGAAAGAATATTTTTTTTCTTTGTGGGTTCTTAAATTTTGCATGTATGGTTAGCAAAAGCAACAATTGCTATTGGCTTGCCAAAGCTAAAAGTTAAAATGTATGATGATGATGTTGATGCAATTTGTGACCTTTTATAAGTCACTTTGCCCTTTGAAATTAAATGTGCCAGAATTGACAAAATTAGTATTTTGAATAGGTTACTCTAATATTTTTGTCAACATTTATTTATTTATTTATCTTGTGTTTGAGACAGGATCTCACTGCGTTGCCTAGGCTGTAGTGCAGTGGTGTCATCATATCTCACTGCAACCTGCAACTCCTGGGCTCAAGCCATCCTCTTGCCTCAGCCTCCCAAGTGGCTGGGACAACAAACATGTGCCACCATGCCTGGCTAATTTTTCTATTTTTGTAGAGATGGGATCTTGCTATGTTGCTCGGGCTGATTTTGAACTCTTGGCCTCAAGCAATCCTCCTGCCTCGGCTCCCCAAAGTGCTAGGATTACAGGCATGAGCCACTGTGCCCAGTCTATGAGATCTCTGTAAAGCACCTGTGAAGTGTTATTTATTTTAGCTGCTTCAATATGAAAATCACTGAAGCAGTTTTAATTTGTATATCTGACTATTCCTTAAAATTTAAATACATGTTTTTCTTCATGTGCTTCCATGCCTTATTACTTTAAATTGCTTCAAACACACACATGCACACACACACACACACACGCATACATGCACACATGGGCAAAGCCAAATCTAAAAGCTATCAGGTATTCCCTGAGATATCTATAATGCTTTAAAACATACCCTCAATCCAACACCATTACTTCTAAAGCTGATTTAGCACTTTAAAAATAATCTTTAATTTTTATAATAAGAGAACTTGTCACCCTTTACTGCATGATGTAAGAATGACACTAGTGATTTTACTAGGAAAAAAAAATGTCAGTGGTCAAATCTTGCTGGTCCGTCAATAACTCTCCAGTTGCTAAATACCATTTTAGCATCACCTACAAATATTTTGAAAGGAGAATTGATAGCTGACAGCTAGGTATAACTGATATTTATTTCCTACAGTAACTACATAATACCAGATTAACATTTAAAAGATATTAACAAGAGTATGGGAGAATAAAGAAATGTCAAGATGTCATCCCTTAATCTTTAATATTTTTAATGTTATAACTTATTTTGTGTTTGAATTATTAAGTATATATTGAATAATAACAAGTAGGAGCTTTTCCAGCAGCATCATAGAGGTTCTGTTTAAACACAATGTAAAATTGAGGAGAATCATTTTCCAACACAGCATTGGATCCAGTTCACGACAGTGTAAAGGAACTGTGGAAACATTCTATATATTTTTCAAGTGAATCTAGATGCCTGTCTCTTCCAACCAGCTATAGAAGGGCAGACAGTAAAAGTGGATTTCCATGGTCACCCATTTCCCCACTCTGCTTATAGTCTGAATGAAGCAAAAATGTCCCCCAAACCTGGTGTCACCTGGGAATTTCTTCAAATAATTTTTTGCCCTTAGAGAAAATTTTATGGATCAAATGATAGCTAAGAGAGAAGAATGGCAGCTCAGAAGGGAAGGTTAGAATAATAATCTTGATATTTTTCCAAAGAGAGAAAGAATAGAAAATGGTAAAACTTACAGCAGACATATTTAAGAGTAATATTGTAATAAATGAATAAAACTCAATAATATGTAGCTATGAGTATTCTTTTTTTTCTTCTGGCTTTATCATACAATTTCATCTTTATTCTGTCTTTAATTTTTTATTCTTATCCTTAGGGTATTGAATAGATTTTTTAAACCATTTGTGTTAATCAGCTTCTGCTTGGTAAAAGTATGAGAATGTACAATCCCTAAATCTCAGTGCCTTTTAGCAGCATTAATCTACTTCTTACTCATGTTACATGTCTTGTGGCAGCTATGTCCAAAGTCCATGTATCTCCTTAATTCTTAGGTCCAGGATAAATGAATAACCACTCTCTGGGGCAAGACATAGGGAAAAGAACAATGGAGGAAACACGTGATAGATTTTAAAAATTGTGCTTTGGCATGACTTGAAAAAAATAATATACCCTACCACCAAAATCCTTTCTGGAATAAGGTGTGATATATTAACACAAACTTTACATTGGTGTGTGTAAAGGGATACTGTTAAGGTAGAAACTTAAAAGGAGCAATGGTAACGTTTATTTTAATTCTTTAAAATTATATATATAATTGTTTTCAGAATATTACAGGGGTACAAACACTTTGGTTACATATATTGCCTTTATACCACTCTAATCGGAGCTACAAACATGCCCATCGCCCAGACAATGTGTATTGTACCCATTAGGTGTGAATATACCCCTCCCCTCCTCCCCACTTCCACCTGCCCAACAGCCCATAAGTGTTACTAACCATATGTGTACATAACTGTTGACCAATTAGTATCAACTTGATGTTGAATATATGTGGTGCTTGTTTTTCCATTCTTGTGATACTGCACTTAGTAGAATGGGCTCGAGCTCCATTCAGGATAATTCAAGAGGTGTTGGTTCACCAATTATTTTTGTGGCTGAGTAGAACTCCATGGTATACATATACCACATTTTATTAATCCACTCATGGATTGATGGGTACTTGGGTTGTTTCCACATCTTTGCAACTGTGAATTGTGTTGCTATAAACATTCGAGTGCAGATGTCTTTATTGTAGAAAATGTATTTTTCCTTTGGGTAGATGACCAGTAGTGGGATTGCTGGATCAAATGGTAGTTCTACTTTTAGTTTTTTGAGGAATCTTCATACTACTTTCCAGAGAGGTTGTACTAGTTTGCAGTCCCACCAGCGGTGTATGAGTGTTCCTATCTCTCTGCATCCATGCCAACATCTGTTGTTTTGGGACTTTTTGATAAAAGCCATTCTCACTGGAGTTAAGTGATGTCTCATTGTGGTTTTGATTTTTATTTCCCTGATGATTAGAGATATTGAGCATTTTTTCACATGTTTGTTGACCATTAATCTGTCTTCTTTTGAAAAGTTTTTGTTCATATCCTTTGCCCACTTTTTAATGGGTTCTTTGATTTTTTTCTTGATGATTTTCCTGAGTTCTATATAGATTCTAGTTATCAAGCACCTACAGCATAGACGACACCAGGAGGAAGCAAAGATTGATAAATACCTGTACTCTACATTTAAAAAGCTCTCAATTCAGTGAGGAATGCAGCAAAATATTAATATAAAAAACCAGTACCTATGCATCCACTGATAAGTGCTTTCTTAAGTAATAAAAGAGGTGCTAATTTGTAGAAAGTGTGAATTAGATAAACTGTCACCACTAAGTTCTAGAAACTTTGGGATAGTTTCTGTGTGAGAATTTGTTAAATAATGTCTTATTACATTTGGGCTGCTATAACAATATACCATAAACTGGATACCTTAGAAACAACAAAAATTTATTACTCATAGTTCTAGAGGCTGAAAGTCCAAGATCAAGGCACCAGCAAATTTGGTGTCTGATGAGGGCTCACGCTTTGCTTCACAGAGGGCAGCTTGCTGAATCTTCACATGGTGGAAGAGGCAAACAAGCTCCCTCAGCTTCTTTTATAGAGACCCTAATCCCTTCTTGAGGGCAGAGCCCTCATGACCTATCACCTCCTAAAGAACCCACCTCTTAATACTATTCCACTGGAGCTTAGCTTTCAACATATGAATTTTGGGAAGACACAAAACATTCAGACCATAGCAGATGAGGATAATAATAAAAATGACAGTAGTAATAATAGTTGATTTTTATTGAACATTCATTATATGTCAAGCACTTTTTAAAAAAACTCAGTGTAGTCTCACAATAAATTTTTGATATATGTACAATTATTGTTCTCATTTTACAGATGAGAATATAAAGGCACAGACATGTATTGACAGACTCTCATTATTTATAAAGTCTGCTGAGCATGGGTGGATTAATGATATTTATATTAAGTTTGTAAAACAAAACTATATATATAGTTTTCTTGTAAATATATATATGAAAATTTCCATGCTTGTTTTCTTGCAATATCGATTGTGAATGTTCCTATAGCCTAAGCTCATAAGACATTTTTCTACAGAAGCAATCAAACACTATTTGCAAAGCAATCTCAATAAAACTTACAAACATGAGTCCTAAGGGTAGAATCAATTGATAAGATGCTACATTTCTTTATAAGAAATATTTGAGGAGAATGAAACAGGATGAACTATTGATGGTGTTTGCAAAAATGCTTTGAAACCCTACTACTTTTATTCTTACCATTAAAACATAGCTCCATCATTATTTTCTGTACACTCTGCCTCTACTGTTTGCCATACCCTTTAGTGAGTAAGGTATAAAATTTGGAAGTGGAAATATGTAAGGAACTAAAGATTTCCACATAATACTTTGTTAATAAGCAAAATTGGGGCATCGTATATTATCTGTGAGAAATGTAATATTCACAGAAAAGGATGGTACAATTAATAATTGTTTATTTATGTATTTATTACCCTGGAATTCTTTTTGTAAATATTCCTTTATTCTGTAGCCATAAACTTTTCTCTAATTTGCAAATGCTACATCTCTATTGTCTAAAAAGGACCAATTTCTTTGTTTAGATCATACTGTCAATATCAAATATGCATGCTAAAAGACAGCAGAGAATCAATAACTAATAAATTCACAAAACCAGTAGGTTATATGCTAATATTTCTCAAACGAAAACTGTATATTAAAAAGAGAATATTTTCTTTTCTGTTCTTCGTGAGTTTAGCCAGGGGTGTGTCAATTTTGTTTACTTTTTCAAAGAACCAACTTTTGGTTCTATTAATAAGCTCCATCAGGAACAAAAAAGGAGAAGTTACAACTGATGTCGAGGAGATTCAAGATATAATATATGAATATTACAAAAACCTTTATGCACACAAACTGGAAAATGTGGAGGAAATGGACAAATTTTTAGAAACACA
>CAUYSK010032032.1:0-28223 GCA_963575035.1 Avahi laniger
CCTGTAGTCCCAGCTACTCGGGAGGCTGAGGCAGAAGGATCACTTGAGCCCAGGAGTTTGAGGTTGCTGTGAGCTAGGCTGACGCCACAGCACTCTAGCCCAGGCAACAGAGTGAGACTCTGTCTCAAAAAAAAAAAAAAAAGACAAGATTAAGGCACAGAGAGATTGGTAACTTTGCTCAAGGTCTCATAAGGTAGTTAGTGGCATTCTCTGTTTTAACCCAGGCATTCTGGTTCCAAAGCCTGAGGTCGTAACTGTTCTAAAGGATGCTATGGGGGTTTCTAACAGCAGATTCTAAACTAACTTTTTATTTTACATTTAAATCTCTCAAAGACCTTTTCATTCACCACGCATTTACTATACATCTATTGTCTGCTAGATTTTTGCCAGAAGCAATGGATATCATCTTTGGAATTCAGTCCAAGGCAGGGGTGGAGACGTGAATAGCTTTGAGTAGTTGAGTTGGTGGGCAGGATGAGGTTGAGAAACTAAGCACTTTGCAGTGATCTGCTGAAATAGAAACATAAGCAGATTTAGGGGTGACATTTGAGCTGAGTTTTGAAGGCTGAATTAGAAATTTGTTGAGTACAGAGAAGAATTTTAGGCAGAGAAAATACTAAGTACCACGGCACAAAGTTTTGAGACAGTGGCACATTTGGGAAATAATTTGGAGAAAGATTGACCAGATGGTGAAAGTTATTGAATGTTAAAGACTAAGGGCTGGACTGGTTTTGGAAAGAAATAGTAATATTAGGCAAGATGATTTATCATTAAAATCTGATAGTAACTAAATAAAATATTCTTTTTTAAAGCCCTTGGAGGAAACAAACAGGCCCTGGAAGAGGCAGCAACAGTAAGTGGCCTGTCCTATTTTTGAGCTTTTGGTTAGTTCTTAAGTCTAGTCCAGTCATAAAATCCAGCCAATGGGTGCTTACTGTGGAAGAGGTTCCATAAGGGGACATCATCTGTTTGTGTCAACTGAAAACTTAGAGTTGGGTCAATTGCTAAGTACATGAAACCAAATATTAATAGTACAAAGGGAAGCAATTCTGGTTTCAGCCAGTTCCTTGGTGAACTTTGCAGGAGAAGTGGAAATTCTCAAGCTCAAATTCCTTTAAGCCCCTGGGTCATTACACTGTGACCTGGCCTGCTAACTGGCAAAGAGACTATTTTATCTTCTATACTGTAGAAGCAGTGGTCTTGCTTGGGACTCTCAGTACTCCCCAACCCTCTCACCCACTTCCTCCTAGCACCAGGACCAGGATTGGAGGCAGTAAGATGTAGAGGCAAAATAAAGAGTTTGAATGTGCTCCTTAAATATATATACCTATTATGTACCCATATTAATTTCAAATAAAAAATTTAAAAAAATAATGGGTGTATCAACAGAAGGAGGAATGGAACAAAAAGGAAAAAAAAGAATGGCTGAAAAAAAAAATAAGATCTAGTATTTGATAGCACAGAAGGGTGACTATAGTCAACAATAATTTATTATAATTTTAAAATAGCTAAAAAGAGCCAGGCGTGTTGGGAGGCTGAGTCGGGAGGATTGCTTGAGCCCAGGAGTTTGAGACCAGCCTCAGGGCAAGAGCGAGACCCCATCTCTACTAAAAATACAAAAATTAGCCAGGCGTCATGGCGTGCACTTATAGTCCCACCTACTGGGGAGGCTGAGGCAAAAGGATCACTTGAGTCCAGGAGTTTGAGGTTGCTGTGAGCTATGATGATGCCACTGCACTCTACCCAGGACAAGAAAGCAAGAGTAGAAGAATGAAATTGGAATGTTCCTAATATAGAGAAATGATAAATGCTTGAGGTGATGGATACCCCATTACCCTGATTTGATCATTACACATTGTATGCCTGTTTCAAAATATCACATGTATCCCATAAATATATACACCTATTGTGTACTCATAATAATTTTTTTAAAACAGAGTTTAGATCTGCACTGTCCAATACAGTAGCCACCAGGCACAAGTAACTATTTCAATTAATTAAAATGAATAAAATTAAGAATTCATTTCCTTAGACATGCTAGTCACATTTCTGATGTTCAGTAGCCATATGTGACTAGTGGCTACCGTATTAGCCAGCACAGAAATAGACCATTTCTACCCTTACAGAAAGTTCTGCTGGACAGTGTTGGGAACTAGTCCATAAATAGGCTTCAAAGTTCCTCTGAAATCATATGTGAACAATGTGTGTGTATACATGCATTTGTGTATCTTTCTGAGGAGAAATTTTATTGTAGTCTTAATCAGTTTTTACATAGTGAACCCCAAAATTGACATCTTTTGTTGAGTTGATCAGAATCATTTGGAATCTCAGAATTTGAAGGAGTCTGATTACAAAGGTACATAGTAGCACTGACTAGCAGATCTCCCTCAGTTTCAGAAGTTAAAGGTAATGAGGAGCCAATTGTTCAATGAGGAAAAATTTAGAGAATTTTGGGGATGAATAGTGTAGAGGATGGGTGGGGATAACTGGAGCCTAAAATCAAGAGCTAGTAAAACATTGTTAGTTGATGCCTTCTCTCTCTTTGTAACATGTTGCCATGACCCATTTTATTCATGCCACTAAACACACACCCAGCTCTAATGTTTCAAAAGAATTACCTCTGAGATGAATTACTGTTACAAGCTAATACATCTCCCTCTTTTTAAATAAATTAGACATACAGAGCTGCAGATCAGAGCTTCTAATGTAATATGAAAAATCCAGTGCCAAGCTGAGCCAATACTAACCTTAACTGATATGATTTAAAACCCAGGAAAGGAATGATAAAAAATATACAGAAGCTCTTAATTAGGAAGTATGTTGAGGTTTGATGATTGACTAGGAGGACTCACAGAGCTCAGCACATAGTCATACATAATGGTGATTTATCATAGTGAAAGGGTACAAAGCAAAATCAGCAAAGGGAAGTGCATGGGACAAAGTCCAAAGGAAGCCAGGCATAAGCTTCTAAGATTCCACTCCCGGTGGAGTCACACAGGACACACTTAATTCAACATGAGTGAAATTCAGTATGAGTAGAAATGTTCAGAAAAGCTCATTAAATGCCCATAGTTCTTACTGGGGGCTGATCTCATAGGCATCCTCTCCCTAGCACAGACCAAAATTCTAGACTTCCAGAGGGAAAGCAGGTGTTCAGCATGAACCATATTGTTTGCTTAAAGTTTGGGCACAGTGAGGTGTTCTTATCAAGAAATGGTGGGAACCCTCCTGAAATCCAAATTCCCAGATGCCAACCAGGGCCAACTCTGCAAACTTTCTACATACATACATCAGTCTCAGGCCTGCTATGTTAACTCTTCTGCGCAGTAGGTCATCAGTGGCCTGCCACCAGTGATCATTTCATACCATGCCAGTTGTTTCTAGAGGTAGCAGAATGGTGGTAAGAATGCCAGCACTTCCCATTCCATCAGCCATGGCAGACATCATTAATCTATTATAACACTGTTTCTTGCTAAGCCTAAGACAGCCTCAGAATCATTCTCTGAGCACTTCAGGTAATCCCTACTAATCCAGAGATGAAAACCCAAGCCATTCCAAGTCTGTACTAATTATTCCAATATTTCCATGTGTCCTATGAGGAAAGGACTATAAATCATGCCTGCTCTTTGTAATGCCCATAGCTATGGCGAGTCATCACCATGAAAACATCTAATTTGAATGGTGACTAGAAATCTTTTTGAAGGACCGAGGAGCATCATAGAAAACCTTGAGACCCTGTAGACTTATCAAAAAAATGAGAAGTCTGACATAGCACCAAGTGTTGTAGAGGATGTGGATCATTAGGGACTTGTATTGTTTGCAGATAGAGTGTAAACAAGTGCAACCACTTTAGAAAACAATTTGGCATATCAAGGTTGAATATTTATGTAACCTCTAACCCCGCAATGCCCTATCCTAAGGATAGAACCAAGAGAAAACTTGGACATGTGCATCAGTGCAATGTGACACATGTATAAGACAGTTCAAAGTAGCAGTGTTTGTAATACCACAAAAATATTGATGGGAGAACGGACAAATCCGTAGTGGTATAATCACAGTGGGATGTGATATAGCAGTGAATACAAATTGACTACAACCACAAATAGTGATCGAAACGGGCAAAACTAAACAAAATGTTGTTTAAGCATACACACACATACACCCATACACATGTACTTTCTTATTAAACAAATGAAATGATAGTGGTTACTTCTGGGGAATGACAGGGTTAGGAGACTGGTCACCTTTGAGGGAAGAGACAAGGAAAGGGAATAGGGAATGAATACACAGCTACAAGCAAGTTACTGGCAATATTTTAGGTCTTGGGTTATGTGGTGTGTTTATGAGAGTTTGTTATATTGCATTATAATTAACATTTAACAGTATTTTGTTATGTATCAAATAATAGTTTTTTAAATTGTTTTTCATCTTAAAATATTGTTCCTCATATTTCGGTGTAATAAGCCTGGTGCTTTCTGGCTTTGTTTGTCACAGGCTGACCTGGATATCACTGAAATAAACAAACTAACAGCAGAAGCTATTCAGACACCTCTGAAATCTGCCAAAAGTGAGTACTTCTCCAAACCCTGTGTTGAATGGAGAACTGAGGCCCAGGGTGTTTGGTTGGCAGCTCAGGCATGGTCTTGTTGGGAGAGCTCTTCCCTCTAATGTCTGGTCTTCCATCTTGCAAATCCAAAAATTTGCTTTGGGCCACTGCCTTCAGTTAATTGTACGCAGGACTAATACTAATCAAACTTGTAAGACCATGTGTGAGCTAAAGTGAAAGTGAAAAAAGAAAAAAAAAAAGCTGTGCTAGAAACCAATCGTTGTTGCTTTCCCCTGAGTTAAATAGAGAGATAGCAAGATTTGGAGAGGTGTTAGAAGATTGGTAAAACCAACTGAGGCTCTCTCTGATGTAATCAGCTGGGTTGAATGAGAATTGTAAAAGGAATAACTTTCTCTGCATGTAATTCCAGGTTGCTCAGTGATCTGTCTGTGTAATCATGTCACACGTCCTGTACTCTGAAAAATACCGTCTCATAGGAAAAGTTATACGGGAAACCAAGTTGTGATTAGTGAGCATGGAATCGGGTCAGGATGAATTGTGACATGGATTTAATGTCACTGTCATTAAGCTATAGTAACACAGTGTATACAACTCTTGTGAGGACAGACCTGACCTACAGCCAGGATTTTGGGGCTGCCCACCAGGGCACCATCTGCACTGGGCAGGGACAGAAACATCCCACTTCTTGTTCCGGTTTGCCTTCTATTAGAATTGCCTCGAAGAATGAAGAAAGCATGATGAGATTTTTGCTTTCCTAGTGTCATATTCCAGTCCTGATTCCCCGAGGTTATGATGTAATTAGACTTGGATGTTCCTAGAGTTCCTCAGCCACGTATTTACAATCTGTTAAGTTACTTTGGGTCATTTCTACAGTTAGGTACAGTTTTGCTTACTTGAGGGGTTGTGGGGGTCTTCTGGTTTAATCCCTTGGAACTGAACCCACCAGGACCAATGTCAATCAACAGTTAAAGTTGGTTTTGTGCCCTCTTGACCACTGGACTTTGACTACATGTAAGCTACTTTTAAAAAAGATAAATATGTGTGTATTCTTATTTAATGTGTCAGAGTTGCACCTGACAAAAAAAGCTTAAAAGTTGTTTAGTCCCATCTCTCCCCCCATGATCAAATATACATGAATTTTCTCTATGGAATCCCTGGTCAGGATTGTCTAGCTCCTGGTTGTATGTATTTTGCAGTGAGACACTCTCCACCTTTCATCACTAAAGAGCTGTAATTAGAAAGCTGCCTAGAAAGTTCTAATTTTGAGCCAAAGTTTTCTTGTGATATCTATAATGATTGCTAGTTCTCCCCTTTGGAGCCTCCTGGAACCATTTTCTACATGAAAACCCCTTAAATATTAAAAATTGATATTATTTCCTCTGGAATCATTGATCTTAAAAATCCTTCATACTCCTTTTCCTCCTACGATGATGATTGTAATAATACTTCTATTATTTATAAGTAACAATATTTAATTATAACAAATAATAGGCTGGCTGGGCACAATAGCTCCCACCTGTAATCACAGCATTTTGGGAGGATCACTTGAGTTCAAGAGTTTAAGACCAGCCTGGGCAACAATAGTGAGACTGTCTCTACAAAAAATAAAAATTAGCCAAGTATGGTGGTGCACACCTATAGTCCCAGCTACTTGGGAGGCTGAGGCAATAGGATCACTTGAGCCCAGGAGTTCAAGATTACAGTGAGCTGTGATTGGGCCACTGCACTCTAGCCAGGGCAATAGAGTAAGATCCTGTCTCAAAAAAGAAAAAAAAATGTGAATGCATGAACGTTTATTCCCATCAGAAATATCACACTGTTAAAACTGTTTCTTATAGCACGCAAAGTAATACAAGTGAACGAAATGATAGTGGAAGAAGAAGAAGAAGAAAATAAACATAAGAATCCTCAAACTGCAAGGGTAAGTAGTCACTTTGGTTGGGGGCTAGGGGATAGCAGGAGACAAGCAAATACAAAACTGCATGAAATACAGTGTTACCCACCCACAACTCACAGCTTAGTAGAGACAGTCCCGCTTTAAGTGGCCAATAACAAAAGTGATCATTGACTTGTGTGCAAAGCGTGTAGAACATAGAAGAGGAAGCTAGCAAATCTTCCCTATCCCATTAGGACACAGCCACGCCTTTCAAGGTGAGTGAAGTCCATGAGCTAGAGAAGAAAGGGAAGAGAATTGCAGGAAGAGCTAGGAAAGTGTTCATTTAAGGAGCGGGAAGCAGTTTGGTATGGCTGGGATATTATCTCTGAGCGTAAAACAGAAAGAGCAGGGGCCAGATAATGAATGGCCTGTGTGCCAAGCTTGGAAGTTTCCATTCTGTCAGGAAGGTAATGGTAAGTGACATCAGATTGGTATTTCAGGCTGGTCCAATGGTAATGGGTTATCAGAACTTATTAACATTAGTGTCACTAAAGTTGGTATACAACCCCACACTGCTAAATTTGACTGGCTTTAAAAAAAAAGATTGGTATTTCAGAACAGTATTCAAGATAAATGGGAGAGGAAGAAAATGAGATGAGGAAACCAATGAGGATACTGTTAATTCTTGAACTGAGGCACTGACACTGTAAAAGGAAGGGATGGTTTTGAGATAAGTTTTAGAAAAAAGAAGTGGAATGGCCGGTAGAGGAAAGGAGACATCAGAGATGACTACATGGTTTCTAGCTTAGGCAGCTGCCGTCTAGTTGGGACCCAGCTATAGAGTCGTGCTGGGTTGGGGGAAGGGAGAGCATGTGTCTCTGCTTGACACGTTGAATATTCAGTACTTTTCCAGGATATCTATGCTAGACAGAAATTTTAGCCTGGAGCTCAGGGAGAAATAGGAGATTGAGAGACACTGCCTTCTGGATCTTTAGGAGCTTGTCCTGGCGTGGGAGTGGAGACCATTGTGCAGGGCGAGCAGGAAGGGAGGGAGGCTGAGGTGGACACTAGAGGGAAGGTAGAGAGAGAAGTCCTCAGGCAGACTGCCTCGGACAGCCAGAGAAGTAGGAAAGATGGATCAATCGTGGAAGATAGGGAGGAGAGAATCGCTAGAAGATGAGGAGTGATTCTTGTTGGGGGTCTCCCAGGACTCAGGAAGGAGAGGACTGCAGGGACTGCCTTGGAGTGGGATGCCCTGAGTGACCTTCACAACAGCCTTTTGTGTAAAGTAGTGGACAAGCCAGGCTTAAATCAGTTCAAAAGAGATTTATTTACTTTTAGTCGTGGCCAAAATCCTCTATTTTGAAGACCCAGCCAACAGACATTCTTAGTTAATCAGTTATGTCCTGAACTTCTTAAGTCACTAAACTGTAATACAGACCTTATTATTTTGAGTATTAACTTTTCCTTCCGGCATTGGTTCCCTTCCCCTCTTTTATTCCCCTCTCCTTACCTTTCCTCATTTCTGGGCTTTTTGTAACCTTAGCTTCATTTGATTGTGACTTCAGGTTAAAAGGTGTCCTCCATCCAAGAAGAGAACCCAGTCCATACAAGGAAAAGGCAAAAGGAAAAGGTAATGGATTTTCTAAAGTTAAATGTGTGTTTTTGGTTTTATAGGAGAACCACATATGTTGTGGCAGAAAGTAGGTGTTGGCTAGTGTTCAACTGAAGCTTAAAATCACCGAATCCTTGAGTGTCCTAGCTGGAGGGGCCTCTAGAAATAGTCTAAACCAATACCTTCTCCAGTTATTCTGCATACATTCTCTATCCTTTTCTACTTTTTTTTTTTTTAAACGCAAACAGAATGAGGCCTAGAAAGGTATAGTGAGAACTGCGTGTGAAGTTTAGTTGCCTGACAGTCCCTGTGCAGAGCAACCCCACAGTCAGTCACAAAGTAGCTGTCACCTAAAAATTAGTTTCCTGAAATGTTCTGTCTGTCCTGCTAAGTAAAGAATCTCCATGGGCTAAAATTGATTATGCTGGACCCTACTGTAAACCATGGGGGGAGGAGGGGAACAGCTTAGGAAAGTACTGACCAGGATGCGTGTCTGTGAAGGAGCAAACGCGTTTCTCCCTGAGCACTGTAGCAGGACATTAACCAGCTGCCTAGCAGAAGGACAGAAATGCCAGCTAGTGCAGCCTTCCCATTGTTAAGAGGCTGTCTTCTTCCTTGCATTTGTGAGCTTGGTTGAAAAGTTGGGTTCTGGAGGCAGACTGCTTGGATTCAAAGTTCTGGCTCCACCCTAACTGGCTGTGTGATCTTGGGGAAGTTTTTAAAACTCAATATGCCTGAGTTTCTGCATCTGTAAACAAGGATGGTAACAGTGCTTACTTACCTCCTAGGGTTGTTGGGAGGGTCACGCGGGTTGTTTGTGCAAGGTGCCTAGAGTAGTGCTCTCCATGCGTGCTGCCTTGACTCTGTTTCTGCTGTCCTCGGACCTGAGAGGAGGGTACCTGATGGCCATTTCTTACCTGTAGGTCAAGCCGTGCTAACACTGTTACCCCAGCTGTGGGCCGATTGGAGGTGTCCATGGTAAAACCAACTCCAGGCCTGACACCCAGGTTTGATTCAAGGTGAGTATGGAGAGGAGTGCTTGGATTTAGTGGGAGCCCACCATTGAACATGACCCAGAGAAGAGGAGTATCTAAGAAACACTCCTGAGTCCTTGGCCTGGGATGCCTTGGAAAACAGTAGCTGTCTGGGCTTCTCAGTGTTTGCCTCTCCTCTGGGTGTAGGTTTACCCATTTTCAGTGGCAAAATGATTCTTTATCTGATGAAACGGAGGTGACTCTTCTTCCTGTGATGACTAAGAGATTTCTTTGTGACTTTTTTGGCCTTTTCTGATTCAAATCAGGAGTTTTTAAAAGAGGAGTAGTAGGTAATCTCTTGTTACCCTTGGTAGGAGTGAAAATTGATACTGCCTTTTTAGAAGCCAACATAAACAAGGATGTCCTTTCAGCATAAGTTAATACCTTCCAAAGGGGCTAGTTGACTAAATAGAAAGTTAATGGCATAGCCATTAAAAGAGACTGGATCTGGCTGGGCGTGGTGGCTCACACCTGTAATCCCCGCACTTTGGGAGGCTGAGGCAGGAGGATCACTTGAGGCCACGAGTACAAGACCAGCTTGAGCAACATAGTGAGACCCCTGTCTATAAAAAATAGAGAAAAATTAGCCAGGCATGGTGGCGTGTGTGAATGTAGTCCCAGCTACTCAGGAGTCTGAGACAGGAGGATCTCTTGAGCCCAGGAGTTTGAGGTGGCAGTGGGCTATAATGATGCCACTGCATTCTAGCCTGGGCAACAGAGTGAAACCCTGTCTCCAAAAAAAAAAAAAAAGAGACTAAATCTGTATGTGCTGATAGGGAAGGAGTTTCATGATCACAGAACCTCTCCAAGCAGGTTGCTGTACACTGTACTATATGATCCTATTTTCTTTTATATACATGAAAAGTTTCTGGAAAGATAGATAAGGAATTCAGGGTGGTTATGCCTGGGAATAGAGCAAGAAGTGTTTATCTCTGGTATAGGAAGAATGTGGAAAATTTATTTTCTACTTTTAGTTCCTACTTTTCTTTATTGTTTGTTTTCCACATGAACATGTAACAAGACACTTAGGGAAAACTAGGTAACAGCATTTTAACTGTTTTGAGAAAGTTGGTATAATGATGTCATCTCTGAATCATCCTCCTTTGCCCCTGAAAAATTCCTCTTGATGGAAGCAGTTGGCCACTCCTGGAAGCACGTTAACTAGTTGATTTCTGGATTTGTGTGTGGATGGTTGGATGACTGTACCCATATAAAGTTTTGGACCTTAAATTTACATGGATCAGAGTTGGCTTTTGCTAGATGTATGTTGGATAATTACAACCTCCTTTCTCCAGCTGTGTTTAGGCATTACTGCTTTAAAAAAATTTTTTCTAAATTTAGAACTTGCCTTCTTAGAAATATGTGATTTGAAAACTGCAGCTTGAGGCCAGATGGGGCTTGGAAGGGCTCATAGAGCCTGGTGTCATTCAGTCTGCCAAGCCATCTTCACAGAGATTTTCCCACTCTGTAGGGTGTTCAAGACGCCTGGCCTGCGTACTCCAGCAGCAGGAGAGCGGATTTACAATGTCTCAGGGAATGGCAGCCCTCTTGCTGACAGCAAAGAGATCTTCCTCACTGTGCCAGTGGGCGGCGGAGAGGTGGGTAAAGTATTTCCAAGGGAAGCCAGGCCACAATGTGCTCCTTAGTCAGGCATTTCTGTTCCCTGGGCCATCGCCTACTTCTCTCCCCCAGTCCTTTCAGTTACATGGGGCCTGATCTCCACACTTCTGCAGGACTCAGGACCCAGTTTTCTTTTCCAGGTTAGAGGCCCAGACTGGGTTCCATCTGTTCATCAGCTAATGTTTGCCTACCTGATTGTAGCAGACCCAAGATATAGAAGACATGATTCCTGCCCCTGAGCAGTCCAGTAGTCAAGACGGGTTTGAAATCACAGTCTCTGTGATAAGTGCAGTAATAGAGATATTGCAGGGCGTGCAGAGGAAGGCACTATTGGGGTATATGCTTAGTCTAGAAAGGGGAACATGAACTGTGCCTTCAACTTTGTGTGACTTTGAGGGATTCTAAAGCAGGCCGAGCTCAGTTCCCTGGGCTGTGTAGAGCAAATTGCTGACCTCAGCCACTATTGAGGACAGGAGGGTTTGTCTCAGATATGGTCTGCAGGGCATTCCTAAGCTAATGTGTGGACCTCTGTGCCCAGGTGATCTAGCCACCTACCCAGTGATAGCACTGATTATGTCATTGTCTCCTTGGGGCTAACACCCCTCCTGCCTGCCTTTGCCATGTCTCCATCCTAGCCATTTCCTGCCACCAAGCGCAGGATATCAGGGGACCCCATGGGACATACTGAGCTGCTGGATGGGGGTTCCTGCCCTAAGAGACATGCCAGTTTAACCTGCTTTCCTCCATACAGAGCATGCGATTATTGGCCAGTGACTTGCAGAGGTTCAATATTGCACAACTGGATCCAGAGGCCTTGGGAAACATTAAGAAGCTTTCTGTAAGTCTCAATTCATCTCTACACACAGGATGCCTCCAATAGCTTTCTTGGTTTGCCTTTATTTAGAATTGTCTTTGGGGTCTGAGCTAATAGTTTTTTTATTTTATTTTATTTATTTATTTTGAGATGGGATCTCAGTATGTTGCCCAAACTGGCCTTGAACTCCTGGGTTGAAGGTATCCTCCCACCTCAGCCTGCCAAGCAGCTGGGACTACAGGCATGTGCCACCACACCTGGCTTGGGCTAATACTTTAAACTTAGAATTATGTTGTCTCCTTTCCCCCAGGGATTTTGACAATTATCCTACTTACATAGCAGCAATTCTCTTCCTCAATTGATTTTGAGTTTTGGTTGATCCCAGGGTACCTCCCACAGAAGTTCCACAAAAGAATCACAATTCTGCCTCATTCAGGCAGTTAGTGCCAGGGTATGTTAGGCACTATTGACTGCCAGGAACTGAAACTTCCTATAATAGCTCAAGAATGAGGGGAGGGTCTTGTTATCAGGAATCTCACAGAATTACGGAGGGAGCTGAATGGCCAGGCCTGCGGAGCTGGGGTGCCCATCAGCAACAGGAGGCCATGATGGGCCTTCACGCCAGCTCCCGTAGTATCTCTGTCTTCAGGACCCGTGTACTCCCTTCTCCTGCACGTCTTCATCCCTGCTCATCAGATAACCCTCTCCATAGGCCCTTGGTTCTGTTCTCTCTTAACATTGGTTTGTAGGTAGCTTTGGGTGACTTTAGTGCTTCAGTGCCCAGCACTGTTCAGTTTCTTGTCTTAGTTTAAACTCTCAAGAGAAAGAATTTAATCACCTCAGCCAAGGATGAACCTCCTTGGTCCAATCAGCCGTGGCCTTGGCTGGTGGATGGCAGCACTTAGGGCAAACGTGGCTGCCTTGGGCCTTGCCTTCTCTGGGGTATGAATGGTACATCCAAGGAAGGGGTCAAGGCAGAGCTGGTTTCCCAGACACGTCCTACTGAACATAGGCCCAGTGCTAAGATCCCACACACACCCAGCCACCCAGATCCTGTGACAGTCATCCTCTAGCTAGACCTATAGTATTGCTGTTCCCGAGTTATCTCACATGATACCTTCGCTATCGCATTTCAGATGTTATTTTACTCCTTTGTTCAGATGAGAAACTGAGGTTCAGAAAGATTAATTAGTATGTGATACAGATAGAGGATGGAGGGGCTGATTTCCTCAGACCTGTGCTCGGGCAGACTGTGAGTGGTTAACTAGGCAAACACGCCAAGTACCATCTTCTCTAAGTGACCTCTCTCCTTTTCTTTTCAGAGCCGTCTTGCCCAAATCTGCAGCAGCATACGGTCCCACAAGTGAGAAGCCAAAGTTGATAGGATGGACTTTGAATGGGCACTTCTGGGACCCTAAGAGACGCCTTTCCTTTGGGCTTACTGTTTGTGTGTGAAGTTCCAAAGCAGGGAGCGGTGTTCCTCTTGGGGAATTCAGGAAGGGGGAGACATATTGTTCCCACATCAGTTAGATAAAGCTCTGTGGTTCAGCCTCCCAACCCAGGTGACCCCAGCCACTGCCTGCTGCATCATGCAATGGAAACTTCCAGTCATTCTCCCAGCTGAATCCTCCCTGCTCTTTGAGCTACTGCCTTCTGCCTCCTGTAACTCATCATCCTCTTTGCCCTGCCCTACTTGCAACAGAGGTGGTGAAAGAACCCCATGTTCTCAGGAAGACTGCCTAGCCACCCTCTTCAGAGAACCTCTGCATCTGTCATTTCTGCTCTATGTGTGCTTGTGGCTGGGCTGCTTAGGCTCAGAGAAGTGAGCGCTCTGGGCCATGAGAGGGCAGGTCCTGGAATTGGCCAGGGGGACTATGCAGATCAGCAGAGTGGAGTAGGACACACGTGTCCCCTCCCACATCTATTCCCTCCTCTTCCTCCTGCTGTCAGAGGTGCTAAATGAGTTTTGGGATCTTTCATTTCCTGTGCCCAGTAGTTCCATCCAAGCTGACTTGTGGGAGACACAGTGCTTTGTGTTTATCCCTGTTTACTGAAGACCAAAAATTGGCTTGGAGAGCATCCATGTCTTGTTCCTCTACCTCCCTACTTAGTGGGAATTTGGATAAGGGAATTGTAGGGCTTAGATTCTAGGAGTTTTCTGTGACCGGCTGCAGAGTAATGATCTCTAAGCTATCTGTGGTCCCTGCCATGTCTGTAGACTCTGCAAAGAGCACTTCTCTCTTAATGGGGTTTATGGAGGTCAGGGGGCAGTGTGATTGTCTGGGGGCCTCATTCCATGTGTTTAGCCTGTGCCCTGGACATGGACTCATTAGGAGGAGTCAGCAGTGAGATCCTTGTGCTCCAGCCAGCCTCTCTGCCCAGGGAATCAGGCTGTGTTCCAAGAATTTGGGAACTAGAGTCCTCATCCCCAGGCTTGAGGGCACATGGTTTTCTCATGTAGGGCTCTTTTTTGTATTTGGTATTATTTTGTAACAAAACCATTCTAGTAATTCAGTCCTGTTCAAGTTGAATTATTTTCAAGTTTAATTCTTCTTTCTGTGAGATTTTTGTACATATTGTTTTTCTGAGTAATGGTATCTCCAAGCTGATTTGTTCTAATCAGAGCTACTGAAAGGTACCTACTTTCAATAAAGTCTGGTTTTATGTTTTCTTTTATAATCAGTATTCACCCTGCCTGTCCTGTCCAAGCTGTGCTCCATGGACTCTGGGAGACTGTGGAGCCGAAGCCACTGACACAGGGGTCTTTAGACAGCTGATTTCCTCTGAAGATGTGAAAACCTTTACTTCAGGTAGAAGCTCTCTGATATCTGAAAGGGGGGCATCACCTCAAGATCCAGAGCATTGGTAACCTCAACCCCCAGCAGGTTCCCCCCAACACCTTTGTTCCATGAGTTAGAAATTCACATCTGGGAGGACAAAACCTGGCATCTCCACAGTTTCTCTCTATAGTGAAGTCCCATTGGCCAGGAACAAAGCAGGTACCAGGGTAATTCAGTGATGATGTTGCTCAATTCCCGAAGTTTCTGGGGCCCTGGCAGAGCAGCCTTCCTAGAACTCTTTCTATGCTGAAAATGATCAACAAGCAGTCCAGGGTCACACACAGCCTGGTTATTAGGCACTGACAGTTTATGGAGGAGCCCTTTGGGAGTAATAGCATTTGGAAGGAAGGTTACTCGTTGCAAGTAAGTAGCCCAGTCTACAAGTCACCAAACCTGGGCCTTCTGCCTTTTCCTTCATCATCTAGCGCAGTGTTAAGAGTCTGACATCAAGGAAACACTTCAGATCCAACTTGCTTTATCCAGAGCCAGGCTCGCCCTGTTTCACTCCATCTGTACCACTGCCTACCTGACCCCAGTTGCAGGAAATGCATGGTATGCAGCAGGCACCTAATCAATGCCTGCAACTGAGCCAGGGCAGGCCTTTATTCCATATAAGGGGCTGGCTTAGAAGGCAAAGAGTTCCCCATTCCAGGATTTTTTAAGTACAAGCTGAACTGTCACAGGGTTGGGACAAAGAAAATGTAAACCTCACTGTTCACCCTCACTGTTTGGGTTGGTGTGGGGTTTCTTTTTTTTTTTTTTTTTCAAATTGGTTGCTAACCATTTAAAAATTGGGAAATTGCACAGATTACTAGTTCGTGTGTGTGTGTGTGTGTGTGAGAGAGAGAGAGAGAGACAGAGAGAGAGAGGACATCACCTAAGCATCATCATTTTTTTCAAAGCATCAGCTGTGCCCTTTACCCCAAGGAATCAGTATCCCGTCTCCACCGGTGATGAGTTCACATACCAATACAGGGCTTACCTCCACAATGTCCCCCCACCACTGAAAAACAGAGTATGTCTCAGTGTCCACATGGGTACACATGCTGAGAAGTCGGTTTTCCTTTTTGAATTTCACACACTAAGACACACACCTAAAATTGTTGGCCCACACCTAAAATTCAGCATGGCATGTGTACTCAAGGTTTTTACAGTCACTCATTCATATGGCTTCAGAAGTGGAAGGACTGAGAGGCAATGTTAAGAGAGGATTCAATCAGGATTGGGGGCTACACTGAGCTCCCCACTTAATGGGAGTCCGGAACCCAATTTTCTTTGGCTAAGGTGCCATCTCCCTTTACAGGGTTAGGCGTGTTCTCAGCCTTTTGTCATCCCTGCCTACATCTCCTCACTTATCCAACAAGCCGCCTTTTCCCCCACCCCTCCCCGCAAGCGGCAGCCTGTGCTTCTTGCCTTCTACACGTTGCCAAAGCTCTGTCCAGGCCACATCTGTGCTCCAAGGTCTAGACCCAGATATCCACTTGCCTCCTAGACATCTCTGCCTGCACGTCCCACAAGCATCTCAAACGCGTATCCAAAATTGAACACGTCATTTCCTGGCCCCCTGCACCCTAGGTATTGTCTATCTTAGGGAAGGGCACAGCCTTCTCTAGGATGCCTGCCTTCGTGTACTGCTCCTGAGACTGGGTGACATACTTCTCTACCCTCCCAGGGCACCCAGTGCCTTCGCTATGGCACCCCTGATCACTCTGTCCTGTGTCCTGGGACATCTTTCATGGCAGGAACAGTGATTCACTTCTACACAGAGAGATCTCAGACACATGCTGTGAACACCCCACCCCAGGAAGGGGGGGCAGAAACCCTCCCACACAAGCTACACAATGGCTAAGCAACTGTCATGCAAAGAGGCACCATATCACAGACAAGTGTTTATTACTTTGACCTGCTGCATATAGAACCCAAGAAATATAAAAACATCTCGAGAATTAGTCAAAGGAAACCTTTCCCACTGGCCCCTCCCTCCCTGGATGGGCTCAGACCAGGGTGATGGGGGGTTGCAGGCCACCTCTGTCTGTCCAGTGAACAAGTTCCATATAAAAATAGATCTGTAAAGGGCCCCCAGAGAGCCATCGGCCCCCATATCGCGCCAGTGCCTGTGCAGGGCTGAGGCCTGAAACCCATCAGGGTTGTGGGACCTCGTTCCTCAGTGGAGGGGAGATCTACCCTGGACACCGAAGTCCTGCCAACACAGCCAGTGTCCCTCTGCAGGACAGCTGGAGCAGGGGGAGGGGACTTGCCCTTAAGAGAACAACTGATGTGGCTGGAGATGAGAATGAGGCTCTATCTACCCAAGAAGAGACCCTGGTCCCCATGTCCCTGGATGTATGGAAGACAGAGCCTGGAGGACACCTGACAGGGGACTCCCCCCAAAACCCTGTCGAAGATGGTAGTAATATCTCAATCTCCCCTAGCACCTCCAAAGTCACTGAGCTGGGACAGCAGCCCAGGAGAGGGGGAGCAGGGGCCGGGGGAGATTCTAAGGAGAGAGGAGCTGTTGCTGGCAGGTGAGGCCAAAGGCACTGCCATGAGTCACCGTCCTCCACCACCCGGTGCTCCGCAAGATGCGCTGCACCTTCCAACCTCTGGGTTCTTTCCCTCTGCTCAGACTCCTCTTGTCCTAGGCCTACCATCAACTCAGCTGCTGCAAACTCCACCCTCCCAGGCAAGGCACGGCCCCCTGCCACCTGCAAGTCCCTGTTCAACTTACACCTCAGCTGAGAAGCCTTTCTGGACACCCCTTGATACGCACACATCAGTACACTGTCCATCTGCCCCTGCAGCCCACCCTCCCACTGACCCCGAAGGCTCCTGGGGGTTCTGAGAGAAGGTCCCCTTGAATTGCCCCTTGGTACCTGAGCTCATCTCCCCATCTAGTCCGAGCCCTCCGAGGGCAGGCTGTGTGTCTCGTTCACCTCTTTCCTCCACCCCTCGTCTCCTTCCTACCCGACCCAAACACACAACCAAGCAGAGCAGGCACACGTGGTGGGGCAGGGAGCGCCTGGACCAATGCAGGCCCTGAGGCCTCATCCAGACCCAGCTGCCTTCCTGCCACCCTGCAAAGGCCCTGGCTTCCCGATCACCACTGCTTCTGGGTGCCCTTGTGGGTAAGGAACTCTGGAGTCAGCTCAGCACAACCACTTCTGCCGTGCTTGGGAGAAGCCAGAGGGAGGAGACCTCCACGGAGGCTGGGTAGTGCCCAAAGAGCGGAGCTTGCCAGGGAGTCACCCCTAGAGGATCCCTGGGCTGCACAGGGAGGAGTGCTGGTGCCACAGCGCAAGACCAAGGGCTCTCCAGAGCCAGCCTCGTCCCGTTCTGACCACAGCTCTGGCCCTGACTCCCCATCTGTGCCCTGGGGGCTAGAGCAGACTGTTGGAGAAGACCCCGCGCTGTCTCCTCTTCACCATCCCCCAAGGCTGGAGAGCAAAGCTCTTGGGGACCTGGGGAGAAGATGTTCCTTCATGCCCCTCCCAAATGTCCCAGCCACTCAGTTCATAAAAGGAATGCAAATGGGGGCCTCGTGGGCCCAGGGAGCACCAGGGCCTTGTCCTGGCCAGGACTCTTGCCCTCACCCTGACCTGTCAGACAAGGCAAGGACAAGCAGAAATCAGCTCCTGAGTCTCAGTCCCTTGGGGTCCAGCCCTGGAGCTCAGCACCATCTGTGCCTGCCTGGGCCTTGACCAGAGTCCAACAGGCCCCACCAAGGCACAGGGAGCTAAGGACCTGCCCCTCCAGCCCAGCCTCCCAGGCCTGGGCTGCCAGGCAGCTGTGGTCACTGCCAGGTTGAACAGGAGCCCGTGAAAGACCCAAACCATCTGCCTGGCCAATGGGTCCGTGGGAAAAGGGACACCCATTGGGGTAGGCCCCAGTCCCCAGTGGGTATGGAAGACAGAAGGGCACGAGCCAGGGCAATTTAAATCTACTGTCCCCCGACTCCAGCCCTGCCCCAGCTCTGTCTCTGAAACCCTGAATTTCCTCCCATTGTTATCTCAGGGGTCCTCCTCAGGGATTGGAACCTCTTTTCTGGGGACACTGAGTCAACAGAGGTGTTCAGACCGGGAAAAACAGGAGGCACAGTGAGAGAGGGGCAGCTGTGCCCCAAACCAGCTCCAGGCCCAAGAGGAGGAAGAGAGCGCTCATTTCCACACTGGTGGAGTGCAGCTTGCTGGGGTCTTCGGGCAGGGCTGGGGGCCTGGACCCCCACCAGCATAGTGGGGGCCTGCTCACACCTGAACCCCCTGGCCCTGCAGCTGGAGTACTCGGTCCTGCAGGGCGCTGATCCCACTGAGGAGGGCCTCTCGATGTTCGGCCGAAGAGATGCCCAGGTTCACCAGGTCCCTGGAACAAGGGCTGGTCACACCCAGCAGCTCAGCCCCATCCTCTGCTCTCCCTCCCCTTCTCTAGCCAGGGAAGGGCCCAGAATCAGGACAGGCTAGGGCTTCCCATGTGGGCAGGGTCATGGCATCCCCAAACCCCGGGCCTTGACCTTGGCTCCTTGGACTCACTGGGCGGTCATCTCGGCCACGGCCTCCAGGCTCCCGTAACCAGCTGCAGCGAAGCTGTCCTTGTAGCGGCACAGGTCCAGGGCCTCCAGCCACGCACCCACAGAGCCAAAGGAGGGGAAAGTGGAGAAGGCACGGTCCGCCAGCGGGGTGGGAGGCCTGGGGACCAGAGGGGCTGTGGTCAACCAACAGCTGGCATCCGGGGTCAGAACTGGCTGCTCTCCTGAGGAAAGGCCAGCTGTGGAAGGGCAGCAGAGGGAGGGCAGCCAAGCCCTGGGGCTGGGCCTGGCTCGAGTGGGCACCAGGCATCTCCAAAAGGGGTGAGCATTTCAGATACTCAGGCAGGTGAGGGCAGAGCCAGTTAAAGGTACCTGGAGTATCTGGGACGGTCTGGGGGATGGGCATACCTAGGACAGGTTGGGAGGGAGGTGACCCAGATCTGGAGCAACTAATATTAATTTCACTTATTTGATTTATTGGAAACACAAATTTGTTAGGACTATAACCAAACATATTTATCCGGTCAGTGGTCACCAGGCCCAGAATATGTGGGGCAAAGGCCAGGACGAGTTCAGGTGACTAAGATGAAAGTGAGGTGAGACGTGCCAGAGGCAGGTGGGAGCGTTAGATCCACCTGGAGCAACTGGGGGAGGACAGGCGGAGCGGGGGGCCATACTTGGGACAGTGGGAAGACACAGGTGCGGCTGAGCTAGACAGGAATGTACCTGGGACAGGTGGTCGTGGCACATTTCGGGGGTTCTGGGTCCTGCACCATCTTGCTCAGGACGCTGTGGATCTGGGAGAACCTGGGCCGCTCGCCTGGGTCCTTCCGCCAGCAGTCAAGCATTAGTCGGTGCAGGGGGGTGGGACAGTTCCTGGGGGGTGGCAGCCGGAAGCCGTCCTCCACAGCCTTGATCACCTAGGCCATGGGGGACGGGAGGCTTTAGGTTTCCTGAGACACACACACACCAGCCCAAGGAGGATCCAGGCAGTGGCCAGGCAGGACGGGAAGCAAGGAGAAGGAAAGAGGAGGGGCGGAGCTAGGAGGTCCAGGGTCAATGGGCAGAGGTCAGAGGGAAGAAGCTGGGAAGGTAAGGAGCTGGAGCCACGGGTCACTCACATCTTGGCCAGACATGTCCCAGTAGGGCCGTTCCCCAAAGGCCATCACCTCCCACATGAGGATGCCGAAGCTCCAGACGTCACTGGCAGAGCTGAAGTGACCAAACTGAAGCGTCTCCGGGGCAGCCCACAGCGCCGGGCTCCGGCCACTCTGTGGGTGGGCTGGCAGGTCAGGGCAGGAAGGAACGAGGTCCCAGGCAGGTTTCCCCACCCCACCGAGCCCCAGATCCAGGCCCACCTGTCATGCTCCCAGGCGACCCCAATCCCAGCGTCACACCTGGGGAAGGCACCAAGCTGACCACGTGGTGGTGCCCACTCTGGCATTCATTCAGGACCAACCGGGTGGAGGGGCAGGGTGGGGGAGTGACCTGACACAGCAGGGAAGGGAGTGGAAGTGGGGAGACGGGAGCTCCAGTGCCGCTGGGTGGGAAACAGGAAGAGCAGGCTTGGCTGGGGAGGGGCCCTCACCATGGTGGTGTACACAGCCTCTGCCCGGTCCCGGGGGCCCCGCCCGAAGCCAGAAATCTTGCAGATGAGGCTGCTGCTGACCAGCACACGGCGGGCCGCCAGGCCCCGGTGAACGTAGCCCATCTCCGACAGATACTTCATGGCTGACGCCAGCCCAGGCAGCAACCCCATCAGCTGCCCAGCCACCAGCTGCCCCTCGTGCCGCTGTGGAGGGAGGACACTGAGGCTGGGGCTGCGCACTCGGATCCCCTGGTGCTGTATGACACCAGGGAAGTCACCTAGCCCTCTCTGGGCTCCAGTTTACCCTGTGACCACCAGGTCGGCCTGCCCAGTGGGGACGATGCCAATTCCAAGCCCCACCAAAGAGAAAAGTGAGGGACCTCTGTTTTAGAGAATGACATGGTTGGTAGCTCCCTGGGCCCAGGCCACTCACCCTGAGGAAGCCATCCAGGGCCCCCAGGCTCAGGTATTCGGTGACGATCATCAAGGTGCTTCCTGTGGCCAGGGATGGGGAACACACGTGATAAGCGGCCTGCTCCACCCTGTGTTCACACGTGTTCCCCACAGGGGCCCCAGACTGGGCCTGGAGAACCAGAACCAAGGCCAAGCCCCCTAATCCTGCATCCTCCTGCCCAGCCAAGGTTCCCCTATGCCAAGGAACAGAAGAGGAGGAGCCTATACGGGGACAAAGGCCAAGATCAGGAGGTGCAATGAGTCTACTAAGAAAGATTATCCAAGGTCAGGGTGATCCACCCCCAAGAGTGTCATGACAAGTCAGAAGGTCATTCTGGGTCCGAGTGGCCACTCCAGGAGAGTGAAAGCAAGCTGAGGTCTCCGGGGGTGACCCCTCCCACGGGTGAGGGAAGCAAGCTGGAGCACCGGGTCCTACCTCGGGTGACGACACCCTCCAGCCGCACGATGTGGCTATGGTCAAACTGTCCCAGCGTGAGGGCCTCAGCCAGGAAGCTGAGCTTCTGCGAGTCAGAGGAGCCGTCCCTCAGCGTGTGCACGGCCACGGGGAGCTCCTGGCGGCCGGGGAGCTGCAGGCAGCCGCAGCACAGCTCCCCAAATCGCCCTGTGGGGAAACAACACTTCAGGCACCCCCTGCAGGCCACCACCCCGGCCGAGCTGGGCAGGCTGAGCAGAGGAGAAAGTGACTCTGAATCACAGGCTGTTTCCAGCCTGGGACTCAGAGCTCCTGAGTTCAAATTCTGGTAAACTGGCTCCCTGAGACGTTCCGGACCGAGGGCAGTCTGGGGGTCCTGTCAGATAACTGGGCCCCTGGGCCTGGGAGCCCGGACACTTTGCTGTGGGTAAAGGTTGTAGAACCCTGGGGCAGGGAGAGGGGCCCAAAGGGTGTTCCGGGGGACAGGCGGGAAACATGTATGGGGAGAGGGGACTCCAGAAGGAGAGCAAGATGGTGTTTATCAGTCTGGGGGTGCAACCTAAGGGGCCTGTGACATTATGAACCTGGGGGTAGTTTGTGGGTCACAAGGGGAACATCAAAGATACGGAAGGGAGCATTGTGTGTCCGAAGAGGAACAGGAACTGGAATATGCCCAGAGGGGACACCATGGGTATAAGGATTCTGGCCTGGCCCGTATGTGGGAGGAGGAGACCCTGAGGAAGAAGAGGGAGCAGGAATGTATCCGGGAAGGGGAGGAGATAGGATTTCGTAGGAGGGAGGACCCTTAAGAACTGGATCCACACATTTCTGAGAAGAGACAGGAAGAAAGCAGAGGAGCCTCGGTAGTAGTTGCTGAGGGCAGGGACGTGCTCGAGGAGGGATCCCGGGATGTGTGTAAGTCACTGGGGAAGGGCAGGGCTGGGGAAGCACTGGTTAGTGTTGGTTTTGTCATTGTTGGCTTTGGTTTTAAGCAAGAAATAGACAACAGCCAGGATGATCAGAGAAAGCTGAGGCTACTAACACCCATCTGGTCAGTCACGCCACTGTGGCCTTCCCGTCCTGGAGAAAGGAAAAGACCCAAAGGGAGAGGTTGGAAACTATACGTGAAAAAATAGAGAATTCAGATTGTCTAATTACAAAAAGCAACTTCTAGAATTTTTAAAAATAAAGCTTTTGTCTTTAGTTCTTTGGCTGGTATAATTCTAAAATGCTTCAATCTTAAATTTCTCTTATTTAAAAATGATACTTAATAAGATTAAGCTGTCATTTTTATAAACCTAAGTGGTTTAAAAAAAAAAATTCTGGTGCACTGAGGACCAGCAGTGTGACCTCAGACTACATCTCTTTGTCTCGATCTCAGTTTCCTTCTCTGCGAAACAGGGACTCCTCCCTGTCCTTTTCAGAGGTTTCCAGGCCTCAGAGAGAGGATGCTGCGCAAGCCAGTGTGACCCAGGACGGAGGACGATGACATCTATTCTGCCACACTGCCCCTTGCTGGCTTCTGTCCAGCAGGTCTGGCAACAGTGTCGGGACGTCAGATTCCTGGTGAAATGGGCTGCCTTCTCTGAGCACAGGGGAGTGGGGGTTTGCAGACAGGAAGAGAAGCAGCGGCACTGACCCTTGGAAAGCACGCACCTACGACCAGCCGGCCCTGTGCTGAGCTGTGAAGTCTCTACATCAGCCCCCTGTGAGGAAGATATGCCCATTTCACAGGCAAGAAACCGAGGCTCTGAGCAGATGGGGGACATGCCCCTGATTACACACTGGTCAGTGTAGGGCCGGGACTACAACTCAGGTGTGTCTGGCCCCCAAGCTTGCCAAGGCCCCTGCCCACTAAGTTACCAGAGGCAGTCTGCAGAGGCCAACCCTGACAGGCCTGAATGGAGAGGTCTCAGGGTGACGTTGAGGACTGGCAGAGGGTAGGAAGGCAGAGCCACAGACCCTTCCGCCTCCCTCTTGCCTGAAATCTGGTGGGCCACGGACCTTCTGCGGGGAGGCAGGGCTTCCAGGGATGGGCGGGGATTTGGGTGGAGGCGGGGCTTCCAGGGATGGGCGGAGATTTGGGTGGAGGCGGGGCCTCCATGAATGGGCGGGGTTTTGGGTGGAGACGGGCTTCGGGATGGAGGTGAGGACAAGGTAGAGGCAGGGCCTATACGGTGGGTGCGGCGGGCGGGAGGGGCTTGCCTGCTCCGAGGCTTCTTTCCAGAGTGACACTTTTCGCATCCAGCTCCTTGGCGAACAGAAGCACAGCCTGCAGCGGGTCCCCGCAGCTCTGGGGGTCCAGGAACGTGCGACGTGTCGGGACTTTGACTGGGAGAGAAAGAAATGAGCCTGAGGTGGCGGCCCTCCATCGCCAGGGTGGGACAGTGGCAGCGAGGAAGAGGGCTGAGGAGCAAGGTTGGGTGCAGCCCGCCCCTCCCCAGCCCAAGCCGGACAACTCACAGTGGAAGTACAGCTCCTCTTCATCGCCGGCGTCCCCATCTCCTTCGCCATAACTGCAGGGCCTGGGGGAGGGGTGTGCAGAGTCCTTCTTTCAGCCAGGCCACCCCAGCCCTTCCCAATTCACCAGCACTGAGGGCGGGCAGCACCTCTCTGTCACTTCAAAAAGACAAAGTGTATGCCCCAGGGGAGGGACCTTGTCCAGCTGGTTTGAAAGCTGCTCCCCACAGCACATGTACAAGCCTAGCCCCACACCTAACCTTCCCCACCGCCAGCATTCCCAGCTATTTTCACTTCGAAACACCATGAAAAATTCTTGCAACTCCAGAGGCACCCAATCCACACCCCTGGCTGCAAGCCCCCTCTGGTCTGGTGAAAGAGCGTGAATAAGACAGGCAGACCCTGCACTTAGGGCAGCTTCTGGTCTGGTCTGGAAAGCAAACACAGAGAGTTAACTACAAGGCCACTCACAGGTCCCCAGCAAAGGAGGAGGGCCGTGCACCATAGGGACAGACAGACCTGACCTGGTCTGAGGCCTTCTGAGACAGAGGCAGCCATGGGCCAAAGACTGCATCAGAGTAAACAAAGCCACAGGCTGGCATGTGGAGCCCCCTGAGGCAGGGCCTTGCTAGTCCAGATGAAGACTTTGGCTTTTATTCTGGGATCAGAGGAGAGCCCCTGAGGGGTGTGAGCAGGGGACTGCCACAGTTCAATTTGCATTTTAGAAAGAGCATCCCAGCTGCTGAGTGGAGGCTTCTGCTGTTGTCCCAGCTTAGACAGAGGCAAGAGGACTCCGAGTGGCATGAAGGTGTCAGGGGCCACAGGGCTTTGGGATTGCTGGATGGCAGAAAGGGAGAGGGAAAAGTTGCTCAGCAGAGTTTATGGTGGTGCTTGCCATTTACCAAGATAGAGAGACAAAAGTTCACCTTCAGACATTTGAGCTCCTGGGGCCTGTGGGCTAAGCAGGGAGGATCGCTGAGCAGGGAGTTAGACGAGTGTGTGTCTGGAGCCTGGAAGAGCAGCCTGCTCTGAAGATACAAATTCAGGAGCCATGAGCATTGCCCAGAGACAGGATGGAGCCTGAGAAAAGGGATAAGAACAGGGCTGAGAAACCCCAACATTTCGAGGTCCGCCAGAGGAGAAGGAAGCTACGGAGGAGACCACAAAAGAACTGCCAGAGAAGAAGAAGGAAAGCAGAAGAAGAAGGAAATTGGGGGCAGCGATGTCACAGGGACCAAGGACAGAGAACGTGGAGGGGGATGATGGGGAGAGCGATCATGTGAAGGCACAAAAAGGAGGGATTAAGGGAAGATTTTGCAAAAGTTTCAAAAGAGAGATATGATCCCGTTTCGACACCAAGGCAAAGGAGTAGCAAGGCTGTTGCATGGGACGAAGTGGCCGTGGGAGGGCGCTGACAGCATGGGCTCTGAGATCTCACTGCAGGGACTTGCTTCCCAGCTCCTCCACTCAGGAGCTACGGGACTGGGTGGCTCAGTTTCTCTTTAATAAAATCAAGATAAAGAGCCCCGCCCTACATCAGCATTGCAGATTGCTTACTAAGCCTCAAGATATGTTAGAATTATATTGCAGAGAAAGGGACATTATAAGTATTAGGTGATTAAATATGAAATGTCTGATTTCAAATCAAAAGTGTAGTTTATTATATTGCAAACAAGAAGCAGTACAATTAATCAAAGAATGTACCTAAACTGTCGACACAGTTTTGCTATCTTAACGGTAGCTTGTTTATGCCAGCAGCAAAACAGGCTGAAGAGCCAGTGGTGATGAAATTGCGAAGCTGTTTTCCACAGCTTGTTGAGAATTGAATATTTTTCCTTGTAAGAAGTGGCTCAAAGCCTGGAAGAAGTGGTAGCCAGTTGGTGCAAGTTCTGTTAAATGCGACGGATGACAGAGTTTCCAAGTCCAGCTTCTGTAGTTTGGGCAGCGCTTTTTGTGTGACACGTGATCTTGCAAGAGGATTTGGCCTGTCTCTACTAACCAATCTCAGCTGCTTAATCACAAGCATCCTCATCATTTCATCCAGTTGGCTGCAATAGACATTTGCTGTAATCAACTGACCAGACTTCATGAAGCCACAGTGGATAATACCAGCGCTGGACCAAACAGACACCATTAGCTTTGATGAATATTCGGTTTTGGATTGTGTTTTGGCACTTCATCTTTATCCAACCATTGTGCTAAATGCTGTGATTGTCAAAAAGAATCCATTTTCCATCACACGTAACAATACAATGTAGAAATGGTTCACCTTCATGTTGTAATAACAAAGAAAGGCAAGCTTCGAGACAATTTCTCTTCTGATGCTCATATAATTCATGTGGAACCCATCTATCCAGCTTCTTTACCTTGCCGATTTATTTCAAATAGTCCAATATTGTTGAAACACTAACATCAAACCTTGCTGCTAATTCACGCATAAGATGAGATGGATTCGCTTCCACTACAGCTTTCAGCTCATCATTATCCACTTGGTCGCAGGTCTCCTACATGGCTCATTTTCAAGATTAAAATCACCAGAATGGAACTTCTCAAATCATGGATGTACTGTGTATTCATTAGCCAGATCCTTCCCAAGCACTTTGTTGGTATTTCGAGCTATCTGCGCTACATTGGTTCCATGACAAAATTCATATTAAAAAATAACACTTATCCATAGTTTCAGAAAAATTGCTCTAAAAAAAATTTGGAAGATAATCACAAGCCAAAATGTGCATTTGAAAGAATGAGGATATACCTTCACACACACACACAAAAACAGGAAGTCTCAAAATGAAATGTCAAAGATACTAAGTGTAAAACTTAGTGCTTAAGGAAATTGGACATTCTATACTTAATAAATTAATAATAATGGGTTCTCAAGATGGCAAGAAAGGTAGGATTCGCTTCTAGGTAAAAGGACTGAACCTGGCCTTCCTAGAAGGAGGCACCTCCCCTAGAGTCAAGGAGGAGAGAATGGGCGCAAAGGCAGGCAGGTGTGCAGATGGGTGTGGAGAGTCGGCAGCAGGTGTGATGAGAGCAGGCTGCAAGGACAGGCATCCGCAGGCCCAAAGAAGAACTGGATTAAGCACCGAGGCAGGGTGTGGCCCAGAGGCCAGGTGGAACAGGAGAGAGGGTCCTTCCAGATGGCATGGAGTGGGACAGGCTGTCCAACAGCTACTAAAGTCACCCTGGGTAGAGACAGGACTTCTGTGAGCGAGGGGAACATCCAGGAGAGATGGGCAGAGGTGAAGTAGGGAAGGCTGAGTGGAAGGAGGAATGACAGAGGATGCATGGTAAGGAAGAGAAGAGAAGATTCCACTGGGCCACATGGTCTAGTGAGAAGTGTATGAGCCGGGGCCAGCCAGAGAGGGAGGGACACTGGAGGTGAGGAGACAGTGCAGAGCAGGCACCACGGGGACATGGCACGGTGTGCCGGGCTGGAGGAGTATGCCCCTCTACCCCTCAGCACCAGACCAGGCTGCTTCTCCCCATTTCAGTGCAGCTGGATTTGGGGCAAGTTTTGAAACCCGCCACTGGCTTACCCTGCCTGCTCCAGTGCACCTGTCCCAAGGCCCTGCCAGGCAGCTGCTTCTGTCCTGCAGAGCCTCTGTCCAGAGGACACGTTCCTTGTTCACTTCTCTCTGCTTTCTTCCTCTGCCTTCCACAGCCCCTAAGCTCAAAGCCAGGACGGGACCTCTTAGCACCTGTCCATCCTCTTCCAACAGGTGCAGCATATGGACCGTCAAGCTCTGTCGGGGAGGAACCCCCTACTCTGTCCTGCCTTCCTGATTCTCCTGGCCCAGGCACACTGGCTCCCAGACTGGCAGGACAGCGTCCTCTCCTCCTCACTTTCAGTGCCTCATTCAAGGACAAGCAAACAGCCAGTGTCAAATAAATGCTCACTGTCCCTCCAGCACACAGATAGCTCCAAGGTGCTGAGACTTGCAGAGGGGGCTCCCCAGGCTGCACATGTCTCTCCTCTGTGCCCCCTACTCCAGCCCATCTCATGCAGACTTTCCAACCTCTCCAGTCTGCTGACCTCAGCCCAGCTGGTACCCACCTGGGTGCCTCTGAGCAGAGCAACGCCTTGGGCACAAGGGGGGATAAATGCCAGGAGGCCCCTGTTGTTTGCAAAAGGACTGGAATCTTCTCCCAGCCAGACTCAACCAGACCAAAGCTCTACATCTTCCCCCTCTTCCCACTCCCCTTGCCCTGCCCACCCTCCTGCAAGCTTCTTTCTGCTGGGGGAGGGGGAGGGGTTTCTTTTTTTTTTTTTTGAGACAGAGTCTCACTGTGTTGCCCAGGCTAGAGTGCCGTGGCGTCATCTTAGCTCACAGCAACCTCAAACTCCTGGGCTCAAGCGATCCTCCTGCCTCAGCCTCCCGACTAGTTGGGACTACAGGC
>CAUYSK010032033.1:0-14878 GCA_963575035.1 Avahi laniger
ATTAATTTCTTTCTATTTTTGGTAGAGATGAGGTCTCGCTCTTGCTCAGGCTGGTCTCGAACTCTCGAGCTCAGAACGATCCGCCCACCTCGGCCTCCCAGAGAGCTAGGATTACAGGCGTGAGCCACCGCGCCCGGCCCAAGAATAGGCAATTTTTCAAGAAATAAAAAATATATTTAAAAGTGAACAAACCCTTTTAGTATTACATAAGGTCATTCAGAACTCATCATAAAATCACTACAATCATCACTATCATTTTACAGTTTTATAGATATCTAAAAATATGTATATAGTTACTTTAAAAATTGATACTTTTTTTTAAAAAAAATCAATGAAATTTTCAACTCAATTTATCTACTTTTTATATATATAATTCTTTTAAGAAAGAATAGGCCGGGCGTGGTGGCTCACGCCTGTAATCCTAGCTCTCTGGGAGGCCGAGGCAAGCGGATTGTTTGAGCTCAGGAGTTCGAAACCAGCCTGAGCAAGAACGAGACCCTGTCTCTACCAAAAATAGGAAGAAATTAATTGGACAACTAAAAATATATAGAAAAAAAAAAAACTAGCCGGGCATGGTGGCACATGCCTGTAGTCCCAGCTACTCGGGAGGCTGAGGCAGGAGGATCGCTTGAGCCCAGGAGTTTGAGGTTGCTGTGAGTTAGGATGACACCACGGCACTCTAGCCGGGGCAACACAGTGAGACTCTGTTTCAAAAAAGAAAAAAAAAAAAAAGAAAGAATAAATGTACAGATTTCATTGTTTTCTTGTGACAACTTCCAAAAACATATTTTGTGTGGCCAAGCCGTAGTCATATATTTGGACTGGATATATGAGACTCTCATATGCCATACATATTATTTCTAGGATAATCCATATTTCCCAAGCATATTAAGATGAAACTGTCCTAAGATGTATAACATGTTTTTATAAATTGGGTGAGGTTTTTAATTATTACTTTTTTTGTTTCCTAAAATATTTAGAAAAAAACAATCTTGATGGTCTAGAGCTAGCAAAATTTCTATTTCAAAAAGTAAAATCTATTCCTTACTCTCAAATGGTTCAGAAAAACATTACACACAAATGTATACATAGAGGGAAAAAGAAAGAGAAAAAGAAAATAAGGCAAATATGACATAATGTTAACAACTAAGGAATCGAGGTAAGGGTATTCAGGGGTACTTGGTATTATTCTTGAAACTGTTCTGTAAATTTGAAGTTATTTCATAAAAGTTTACAAGTTAGGATCTTGCCATATGATTACTAACTAGGGTGATTGATGATTTGTATAAGTACATTTATTTTCT
This sequence comes from Avahi laniger, assembly GCA_963575035.1. NCBI lineage: Eukaryota > Metazoa > Chordata > Mammalia > Primates > Indriidae > Avahi > Avahi laniger. The sequence continues at coordinate 1,305 of CAUYSK010032033.1, forward strand.
ATGATTTGAATTTTGTTTTCATATATTTGGCCTACTATTTATTGAGATTTTTCACCTTTATCTATTCATTTCTAAGAACTCTTAAGCTTAAGAAGCCTTTATCTGATTTCATAGTTCTCCAGAAAGCCATTTACCTTTTCACTTGAGTTTAAGTGATATTTTACACAATATAGTCAAATTTATCTGATGTTTCCTTTAAGTATTACATTTATCCTATGGTTATAAAGCATTACCCATCTCAAGGTTAAATAAATATCCACCTGTATTTGCTTTTGGTTTAAAAAAAAAAAAAAAGAAGCAAAGGTGATAGAAATGTATGGCATAGTAGGACTGGGAAAATTATTTAATTTACATATTTCCTCATGTTCCCAGTGCTTTGAGAGGGCAAGGAAGGAGAATCACTTGAGGCCAGGAGTTCAAGACCAGCCTGGGCAACACAGCAAGAGCTGTCTCTACAAAAAATTTAAAAAGTACCCGGCGTGGCGGCATGTGCCTGTACTCCCAGCTACTCAGGAGGCTGAGGCAGGAGGATTGCTTGAGTCTGGGAGTTTGAGGTTATAGTGAGCTATGATCACACCACTGCACTCCAGCCTGGGCAACAAGTCTCTGTCTCTTAAATAAAATAAATAAATAAATAAAAGTTTTTAGAGCGTGCACACGTATGTGTGTATATACATACATACATGTGTGTGTGTGTATGTGTATATATATGTGTGTATATATCCTCATGGGCTGTTCAATTTAAAGGAGAAAAATAATTTTGGTGAATTTTATTTCTTGAAATGGCTCTTAATCTCTTTAATATGATTATGTGCTTCATCTCTGTGGTAGTTGTGTAGTTACCACAAAATGTATTAAAAACGTAGACATGACATATCATGAAAGAAATTTTTCAAATATTTGGACTAGAATGTTTTACAGATGTAACACTTTCATTGAACTTTCTCTGGGGTAATATTTAAATATAACATGAACATAAAATTTTATCTAGAATATGCCACAATCTAACAATATCCATGCCTTTTATGAGTTTAGTTCCAGAGGATGATAATAAATATCAATGAATATTTAAGAAGTTAGACAATTTGTCTATCTTCTTTTGAAAAACTTTGGTTCATGCCTTTTACCAACTTTTTAATGGGGTTACTTTTTTCTTGCTGATCTGTTTGAGTTCTTTGTAGATTCTGGATATCAGTCCTTTTGTCAGATGTATAGTTTGCAAATACTTTCTCCCATTCCGTAAGTTGTCTATTCACTCTGTTGATTATTTCTTTTGCTGTGCAGAAGCTTTTTAATTTAATTAAGTCCTATTTATTTATTTTTGTGATTACTATATTTTCCTCTGGGGTCTTAGGCATAAATTCTTTGCCTAGGCCAATGTCTAGAAGAGTTTTTCCTATGTTTTCTTCTAAAATTTTTATGGTTTCATGCCTTACATTTAAATCTTTTATCCATCTTGAATTAATTTTTGTATATAGCAAGACAGCAGTTCTGTTTCCTTTTTCTGCATGTGGCTCTCCAATTTTCCTAGTACCATTTATTGAATAAGGCTTCCTTTCCCCCTCATATGTTGTTGTCTGCTTTGTCAAAGATCAGTTGTTTGTAGTTACATGGTTTTATTTCTGGGTTCTCTGGTCTGATCCATTGATCTATGTGTCTACCAGTATCATGCTGTTTCGGGTACTATAGCCTTGTAGCATAATTTGAAGTCAGGTAATGTGATGTCTACAGATTCGTTCTTTTTGCTTAATATTGCTTTGGCTATTCTGGCTCTTTTTTTTGTTCCAAAATGAAGCTTAGGATTATTTTTTCTATTAAATAGATCTGTGAAATATGACATTGGTAGTTTGATGGGGATTACACTGAATCTGTAAATCACTTAGGTCAGTATGGACATTTAAATGATGTTGATTCTGCCAATCCATGAGCAAAGGATGTTCTTCCATTTATTTGTGTCATCTACAATTTCTTTCATCAGTGCTTTGTAGTTCTCTTTGTAGAGATCTTTCACCTCCTTAGTTAAGTATATCTTTAGGGATTTTATTTTCTTTGTAGCTATTGTAAATGGTATTAAGTCCTTGATTTGACTCTCAGCTTGACTATTATTAGTATATAGAAATGCTACTGATTTGTATATCTTGATTTTATAACCTGAAACTTTGCTGAATTTACTTATCAATTCTAGGAGTCTTTTGGTAGAGTCTTTAGATGGCCAACAAATACATGAAAAAATGCTCAACATCACTAATCATCAAGGAAATGCAAATTAAATTACAATGAAATACCATCTTACCCCTATCAGAATGGCCATTATTAAATAGTCAAAAAACAATAGATGCTGGCGTGGATGGAGAGAGAAAGGAATGCTTATACACTGCTGATTAGACTGCAAATTAGTATAAACTATATGGAAAACAGTATGGAGATTCCTCAAAGAAATAAATGTAAAACTACCATGCAATCCAGCAATCCCACCTCTGGGTATCTACCCAAAGGAAAAGAAGTCACTTTATAAAAAAGACACCTGTACTCAAATGTTTATCACAGCACTATTCACAACTGCAAAGATGTGGAATCAAACTAAGTATCCATCAATTCATGAGTGGAAAAAGAAAATGTGGTGTATATATACTAATATATATACCACAGAGTACTACTCTGCTATAAAAAAGAATGAAATAATGTCATTCACAGCAACTTGGATGGAACTGGAGACCATTATCCTAAATGAAGTATCTCAGGAATTGAAAAACAAACACCCTATGTTCTCCCAAATAAGTGGGAGCTAAATGAGGGTGGGTACACATGGGCACAAAGAGATACAAAGGACACTGGGAATCAAGAAGCGGGGAGGGTTGGGAGGTGAGGGATAAATACTTACCTACTGTTTACAATGAACACTATTCAGGTGACAGGCAAAACAAAGGCCGTGACTTAAGGATTATATACAAGGTATCAGTGTAACAAAAACATTTATACCCCCTTAATATTTTGAAATTTAAAAAAAAAGTTAAATAAATCTAAAGAGGCTATTTTACGTAAACATCTTCAACCAAAGTTTTCCATTTAGAAGCACTATACCGTTGTTTTTAAGACTACATGCTTTATTTCTAAATAAGATGGGTTCAGATTGCAGCTATGTTGTGAAATAGTTATGTGGTCTAAAGCAAGTTATTTCACATCTCTGTGCCTTGGTTTCCTCATCTGTTATCTAAGATAACAATACTTCTTACCTCATGGGATTTGGAGAAAGATCAAATGAGCTGCAAAGCTCTTGGAATTGGGACTAGCCCATTCAAAGTGCTCAATGCATTAGTTATTTTTTAGAATTGTTTCACATATTTGAGTCTCATCTAAAAACCATGTCTGCCTTATGGTTATAGGAAATGAAAACTAGAAAGAATTTGAGATTAAAACCTCAGAAGTAAGGGTTCCATTGTTATTCTTCACTAAGTACATGGCTTGTATGCACTTAACAACAAAGCAGATAAATTCATAACACAAAAACTACTGGAAATGCAAGGATAATGTCATTAAAAATACGTAAGGGCTGAAGATTTTCATAAACCTTTTCAGTAGCAAATAGCCCAGGTATACCAAAAATAAAAGCAATTACAAACTTAAAAACAATAATGTAGGCCGGGCATGGTGGCTCACGCCTGCAATCCTAGCTCTCTGGGAGGCCGAGGAGGGAAGATCACTTGAGGTCAGGAGTGCTGGGAGCGCGGCCAAGCTCCCCGCAAAAAAACGATTCCCTTTGGTAGAGTTGCAAGGGAAAAGAAAATAATAAAAAATGGAAAATAATGGAAATAAAAGAATACGCAGAGACAAAGATATAGTTTTATAGATTTATAAAGATTATAGGCAAAGCGGACGTTCAGGGGGCCTGGATTTCTCTGTCAATCTCAAAAGGCCACGAATGAAGTCTTACATGGTCATTTATAGGTAACAGTGATCGGTTGCCAGGGGTAACAGATTTACATAACAGCAGGTAGTTCCCCTTAGGTTAACAGTTTTTCAAAAGGCTTCTACAGATCCCTTAACTAATTCTATCTACGTGAACAAATGGTTACAAAATCTTTCAAAGATTAACTTCTAACCTCTAAGGTAAATTTATCTATCACTTAACAGAGGGGTTAAGCAGAGATATATTGGCTTCATATTTTCTTTATTAGGTTATTGTGAATGGAGACAGGTAGTCCGGAGTTTTAAGCAGGAACTGCCCCTTGGGCTGATTGTTTTTAGCCATGGGCAGGCACTCTTTTATCAGCTCTCATCCCGTAGTTTTTAACAGATTTGCTTTGCTCTACAAAGCAAATCCAAACCTTTAGGTCTGAGAAACGGGGCACCTTGTGGGATACAGCTGTTACTGTCTTTCAGAGATGCCTTCTCGAGGGGCAACAGCTTTTGATATGCAAACCAACACGTTCACATATTCCTTCAGGGCAAAGCTCTGCAAAACTCCTGAGACATATCCTGTCTCCAGATATATTTATATTAATTCATGGAGCAACACAGGAGTTCCAGACCAACCTGAGCAAGAGTGAGAGCAAGACCCCAACTCTACAAAAAACAGAAAAATCAGCTGGGCGTGGTGGCATTTGCATGTAGTCCCAGCTATTCAGGAGGCTGGGGCAGGAGAAGCTCTCGAGCCCAAGAGTTTGAGGTTGGAGTGAGCTATGATGACACCACTGCACTCTAGTGGGGCAACAGAACAAGACCCTGTCATTCATTCATTCATTCATTCATACGTACATACATAAATAAATAAAGTAAATGCTTACATCTCTAAAGAATGTATATTTTTTATATCCATAGAACAGGAACAAAAATCTATCATGAACTTATCCACACAGAAATCATAAGGTTATTCAAAATATTGCAGCCAATGTTCTTTTATCACAATCCCACAAAATCAGAAATAAAAATAAAACAGTAACCAAAATGAGAATTTAGAACTCACTGATAATTCATGGATAGAAAGAAATCAAAACAAATTATATTAATGCCATCAATATAAGAACATTTCAACCCAAAATGACAGAATACAATGTGTGGAATAAATATAAAACCCCAAGCCCTTGACAGACTAAATTGAACCCTCTTGGCCAAGGAGATCCCAGAAAAACTTTAAAAACTAATTTTCACAGCCATGACAGGATAGGAGGTCAGTCACACCTCAGTATACCTTCTTTCTCACTAACCATTACCAGACTTTTCTCCTATGAGTTAACAAGAAACCAGCCCTGGAAAACAAAGAACCAAAGATTCCTCCACTGACTTCAACTTCAACTAACTGCCTGACACCGCAGCCAGACTCCCCACCCTCTTCCTGGTTTTAACATGACAGCTGACCAATTTCGCAACACATTCCTTCCTGATAAACGACCACTGACCACAGACTTGTTCTGGCTGGTTTACAGAGGCTATGCACAAAGCACCTTTGTGTCCCAAGTTTCATCTTTTGACATATAGACTCTACTTTTACCGCATTTTAATGTTAAGTCTCTACCTCAAAGTAAACATGGGATGTATATAATACGTATGTTTGTTTACCACACGTTTATGTGACCCCCTTTCATCAATAGTCGTAGCCCCTTTTAACCTATTAAATATATATGTATAGCCAATCATTTGCATAAAACTCCCGTCCCACCCTGCCTCCCTCGAAGTGCCTATTTACAGTCTCAGCTGAAGGCTCCACTCCCCAGTTTGCATGTTGCAACCCATCATAAGAAATAAAGTTCTCCTTTCCAAATTTATGTATTTTTTAATTTTAAGTCAACAAATGAAAGTTATACTAAGAAGAAATACTGCAGCCATCCTTCTCTTTATTATTCAAGAGGGAACTCAGTAATCCTTAATAAAGAAACATAGTGCTTGTCTTAGTCTGCTTGGGCTGTTATAACAAAACGTCATAAACTAGGTGGCTTAAACAACAGATATATATTTCTCATAGTTCTAGACCTGGGAAGTCTGAGATCAGGGTAACAGCAGTTCAGGGTCCTGGTAAGAACTCTCTTCCTGGCTTTCAGATAGAAGTCTTCTTGCTGTGTCCTCCCAAGGCAGAGAGAGAAAAAGAAATTTCTCACCATCTCTTCTAGTAAGGGCACTAATCCCATCATGAGGGCTCCACCCTCATGATCTAATTACCTGCCAAAGGTCCCGCCTCCAATAAGCACTACATTGGAAGTTAGGGCTCTAATACATGAAAGGGAGGGAAGGGAACAAAATTCAGGCCATAGCAGTATTCTTAAAACAAATCTTATAAAATCAGAAAAGGAACATAAGAAAATAAGCTGAAAAAAGTAAAAGAAGAAATGATCAAGAAAAAAACCTAAACTTAATGAAATAAATAAAAATAAATATCATAGCCATTATGAACAATCTGAAAGCTTATATTAATACTTTTAAAAGCTAAATAGAGAAATCTCTTTTGGTGGCTGGGTCCTGTGGCTCATGCCTATGATCCTAGCACTCTGGGAGGCCAGGGCAGGAGGATTAATTGAGCTCAGGAGTTCCAGATCAGCCTGAGCAAGAGCAAGACCCTGTCTCTACTAAAAACAGAAAAATTAGCTGGGTGTCATGGTGCACACCTGTAGTCCCAGCTACTCAGGAGGTGAAGGAGGAGGATCGCTTGAGCCCAGGACTTTGAGGCTGCAGTGAGTTATGATGACACCACTGCACTGCTCTAGGCTGGGCATGACAGTGAGACTGTCTAAAAAAAACAAAAAACAAAACAAAACAAAAAAAAAAACCACAAAAGCTTGTACGTCTCTACATCTGTGCATATGATTAGAAATGAGAAAGAACACATTTAGGAGAAATTACAATAATTATTTAAGAGTATGTGTAAGTATACAGCAACCAATCTGCTAATTTCGAGGAAAGAGATAATTCCCTAGAAAAATAAGTTATTAAAGACTGATCCAAAAAGAAGAAAACATGAATAATTTCCATATAAGAGTTTGAAAGAAGAATTTAAAAGCTACCATTTTTAAAGAGACCAGGATCAGATAGTTTCATCAATGAGTTCCATCCAATCTTTAAGGAGCAAGGAATTCCAATATAATCCAGGTCATAGAAAAATATTAAAATTTCTCCAATTTATTTTGTGAAGTTAACATTATCTTAGTACCCAAATCTGATAATAAAAGTACAAAAACACATAATTCAATACCATTAAATCAATTATAACTTTCAACAATATATCAAAAAATGCTGATAGTCTACTCAGTAGAGTGCATTCCAGGAATACAAGAATGTTTCAGTATTAGGAACTATACCTTCAAAATTAATTACATCAAAAAATTGAATAAACCATATAATTATAATAATGGATGACAAAAAGTATTTCATGAAAATTTGGTCATTCTTAATAAGAACTAGGGTATGGTAATTTAATAACCAAATAAAAGGATTTAAATATAATAACACTTCTTATCAAAAAACATTAAACTTCTCAGACTAAGTGTCTGAGAGAGTCTTAATATAGCCAAATGCCTAAACTAAGGTGAAGTTTGACAGTAGGAATTGAAACAGGATGACAAATTTGAAATTTTCTACATAAATATATAAATATATATATTCAAACATGCACAAGCATATACATATCTATGTAAATAACATTCATACATATAAACATCACCAAATTATATATAAAAATATATGTATATTCTTTCAGAGAAAACATACACAATATACATAATTAGACGTTTGCATTTATTCTCTGTTAAAATACTGGTTTACCTGTTTGGGAAGTCGGAACAAGGGATTCTTATAGAAAATGTCCTTAGCCTGGCTCCATGTACCATCAATGATGATGACTGTGGAAGGGTAAACAGGAGAATCTAATATAAATTCTTCCAAATTAGCAGCGTCAGCCCCTGGATATAATATTAATGTACCAGACTTCCGGCAAACAGTTGAAAGTTCAGGATCTCTAAAAAAATGTTTAAAAAATATATCTTTATTAGCTTGTGAAGAAAAAACATTTTATTATGCTTATTGAATTTCCTAATTAAAGTTCCTCTATATCTAGTCATTTTTCCAATCAAACAGAGGTATTAATTAGTTCATAAATATGAATTAAAACATTGAAAATTGTGTGTACTCTTTACTTATTCATTAGCCACAGTTTTGCCACTCTCCTCTAGGCTTCCCAATCTTCACGATTCTTCTCCATTACAGCTTTTCTATCCAACTGTCAGTGATATAACTTAAACCTCCCAAAGAAGTCTTCCTTTTCTCACTACTACTTTATCTGAAATTTGATCTACTTTATCACAGCAAACAACTGGCACAAACAATCCCAGGACAATCCCAGTAGCAACAGAACCATAAGGAGAAATTATGTGACATAGGTTATTGGCAAAGCAGATTCTTAAATTTACCTATATTATCTATTGAAAAAAAATCAAAATATTTTTCCCCAAAATATGCTTCTTTGACATATGCCATCTTTGAGATGGCTATTCAAAGGGCCTGCAAACAGAATTAGCCCTGCAAAGCTGTCTTTTGTGGAGAAGAATTGTATTTGTAGAGAAAATTTGCATTGATACAGCCAGGCTTTCTCTGAGGACCTTCCCTTGTCCAGATCTAGGAAAGATTAATTGAGAGTCTGACACTGTAAAGATCCGAAAGAAACATTAGCCATCTATTCCCTCTGAGGGCTGTTACCCATGAGGTTTCATCTGCATAACAAGATCACCCTTGCTAGCCAGGCCTCCTCTTTACCCCATCCTGTATCTATTTTGGCATCATAGCCTATTTTGCCACACTCCAAGTCCCATTCTTTCTGTAAACTCAAGATGGTATAAAAGCATCAATCATCTGGCCATTTCTCTGAGTTCTATTATATTTTGTAAGACTCTCATAAATGTTAATAAATTTGTATACCTTTTCTCCTATTAATCTGCCTAGCAAAACCTTCAGAGGGCAAAGGGGAAGTTTCCCCTTGGCCCCTACACCATCCAGTTCAGTTATAAGGTTAACTAACTCAATATTCATTCAAAAATACATGTCAAAACATTTTGGCACTGGAGATGTAACAATTAATGAGATAGTCTCTGCTCACAAGCAAAAAAAAAAAATTCTCTTGAAGGGTAAGGAGATAAGTAAAAGTCAATTAAAGACAACATGATAATTTAGACTTCCAATTTCAGCTCAAACATATAAAGAGCATGTCAGTCATCAAACTCATTCTCACAAGAAAAACGATAACAAACTGAAAACCAACCACTTTTTTTCCGATCCATCAAAGAATAGAGGCCTCAGGGCAAACACTCCAAAAATTAGAGAGACAATGCAAAAACAGAGAATCAAAGCCAAAGCAGTTCACTGGGGAGCAGAAACCACTAAAGCTAGTAACTGGTAGGAACATTTGAACAGTCATTGACAAATTACTGAAGGCTGAGTGTGGACTTTGAAAGTTAAAACTCCTGGGGGCCCAGTCTTGGCAGGGAAGTCCAAACTTTCCTGGGTTTTACATCCAAGAACTCCATTAAGTTTTCATAATGAAGGTCTGAGAAAAATCCTGCTGTGCTTTAAGGTAGGGAAAGGTGAAAAGTAATCAGTGTTCTCCATAACAAAGGCCTTCCCTCAAGGAAAACGACTTTACCAGAACTTTTTTCCCACCTATTATTTGGCCATAAAAAGAAATCAAGTACTAATACATATTACAACATTCATGAACCTTGAAAATATTATGCTATCTGAAAGAAGCCAATCACAAAAGTCCACATACAGTATTCCACTTATATGAAATTATTCCATATATATGAAATATCAGATATCAAATAAGCAAATCTATAGAGACAGAAAGTACACCAATGTTTGCTTAGGGCTGGGAAAGAGCAGGGAGATGGAGAGGGGAGAGGGGATAAGGGATGGGTGATAGCTAAAGGTACAGGGTTTCTTTTTGAGGTGATGAAATGTCCTAAAATTGGTGATGGTCGCAAATATCTTTGAATATACTAAAAATCCCTTGTCATTTTAAATCCATAAATCAAATGCTGTGTGAATAATATCTCAATAAAGCTGTTTCAAAAAAACAAAAGGGAAAGAAGAAGGTATACCATGATAACATTAATCGAAAGATAACTGCAGTAGCTATATCCATTATAGACAAAGCTGACTGCAGAAGAAGGAAAATTATCAGGATGGAGCACTACATAACGAGAAATGAGTCAATTCTCCAAGAAGACATAACAATCTTTAACATGTATGTGCTTAACAACTCAGTATCAAAATGTGAGGCAAAAACTGACAGAAATGAAAAGAGAAATAGACAAATCCAGTAGTACAGTTAGAGACCTCAACACAACTTTGTCAGTAACTGGTAGATCAAGCAGGCAAAAATTCAGTAAGGATATATTAGCCTGAACAGCACTAACAGTCAACTTGACCTAACAGATATTTATAGACTATTCCATCTCCCAAGTTCACAAGCAACTTTCACCAAGATAGACCACATTCTGGGCCATAAAACATACCTTTACAAGTTTAAAAGAATAGAAATCATACAAAGTATGCTCTCTCCGACTACAATGGAATTAAATTAGAACTCAATAACAGAAAGATAGATGGAAAATTCCAAAAGATTTGGAAGCTGAACAACACAGTTCTAAATAAACCATGAGTCAAAAAAGAAGTCTCAGGGAAATTTAAAAGTATTTTGAACTAAATCAAAATTAAAATACAACTTATCAAAATGTGAGAGAAAGGGGAGTGGAGGTGGAAAAAAAAAATTGAGGGATGCAGCAAAAGCAATGCTTAGAGGGTCATTAATAGCATTAAAATGCACATATTAGAAAAGAAAAAAGACCTAAGATCAATAGCCTAAGTAAGCTTCCTTTCTAAAAAAAAAAAAAAAAAAAAAAAACCTAGAGAAAAAAGAGCAATTTAAGCCTAAAGCAAGCAGGATAAAAAGAAATAGTAAAATTTAAGATGGAAATCAATGAAGTTCGAAAAAGGAAAACAACAGAGAAAAGCAATGAAGCCAAAAGCTGATTGTTACAGAATGAACTGTGTCCCCCAAAATTCATATATTGACATCTTAACCCTTAGTATTTCAGAATATGACTGTATTTAGAGATAGATAAATCACCTTTAAGGAGGCAATAAGTTAATATGAAGCCCTTAGGGTGGGCTCTAATCTAATCTGACAGGTATAATCATAAGAAGAGGAAATTTGGACATACAAAAGAGACACCAGGGGCACATCTGCGTAGAGGGACAACCAAGTGAAGAGGCAGGGAGAGGGCAGCCATTGCAAGCCAAGGAGAAAGTCCTCAGGAGAAACTGAACCTGCTGACATTTTGATCTTGTACTTCTAAACTCCAGAACTGTGGAAAAATAAATTTCTCTTTGGCTACCCAGTCTGTGGTATTCTGTTATGGCAGTCTTAGAAAATTAATACACTGGTTCTTTGAAAAGATCAATTGAATCGATAAAACTACAGTCAGGATAATCAAGAAAAAAAAGGGAAGACACAATATCAGAAATAATAGAGGGATGGTCACTAATGATCCTGTAGACATTAAAAGAATAATAAAATACTACAAAAAAATTCACTGCCCACAAATTTCATAATTTGGATGAAATTAACTAATTCCTTCAAAAAGACATAAGCTACCAAAATTCACAGAAGGAGAATCAGGAAAATTGCAAGCCCTATATCTATTAAAGAAATTGAATAAATAATTAATAATCTGCAAAAAAACCTTCACCAGTCGTAAATGGTTTCAACAGTAAATTCTGTCAAGCATTTAAGAAGAAATAATATCAATTTTCTATAATCTCTTCCGGGTAATAAAAGCAGAGAGAACATTTCCTAATTCATTTTATAAGGCCAGCATTACCCTAATATCAAAGCCAAATAAGACATTACAAGAAGGAAAAAAAAAAAAACACAGAACAAAATCTCTCACAAATATAGATACAAAAATCCTCAGTATTAGTAAATTAAATCCAATGATGTATAAGGAGAATTATTAATATCTACCACAACCAAACAAGATCTAAAATGGGTATGGAAGCCTGTTTTAACATTCAAAATCAATAAATGTAATCAACCATATCAATGGACTAAAGGAGAAAAATCAATGGACTACATTAATTGAGAAGAAAATACATTTGACAAAATCTAACATCCATTCCTAATAAAAACTCTCAGAAAACTAAGCATAGAGGGGGAACTTCCTCAATTTAATAAAGAACATCTGCACAATATCTATAGCTAGCATTATACAATATAGTTCCCTTAGACTGGGAACGAGGCAAAGATATCCTCTTTCACCACTGCTGTTCAACCCCTCGCTGCTGCAATAAGACAAGACAAGGGAACAACAGACATGCAAACTGAAAAGAAAGAAATAAAACTAACTCTATTATCAGATAACCTTATCATCTGTGCAGAAAATCCCAAGGAATTAACTAAAAAATAACTCTAAGAACTAATAAGTGAGTATAGCAAGATCACAAGATACAAGGTTAATACACAAGGCAACTTCTTTCCCACATAACAGCAATGAACAATTGGTATTTGAAATTTTTTTTAAATACCATTTACGATAGCATTCCAAAAATGAAATACCTAAGTATAAATCTAATAAAATACATACAGTACCAATATGTGAAAAACTATGAAAGACTGGTTTAAAAAAGAAAAATAGATCTAACTAACTGCTTTGGATTTAAGAATTATTGCAAAGACAGTACAGAGAGTTTCTATATACATTATAGCCAGTTTCCCCTATTATCTAGAAATAAAATATATAAAAACAATAGCACGAAAAATGGATGGGGGTTGGATGGAATTATATTTTTATAAGCTTCTTATATATTTAGTATATAACATTAATTCAACATAGACTGTGATAAATTAAGAGTGCATAGTATAGGCCAGGCATGGTGACTCACACCTGTAATCCTAGCACTCTGGGAGGCTAGGATCACTTGAAGAGGATCACTTGAGGTAAGGAGTGTGAGACCAGCCTTGAGCAAGAGTGAGACTCCCTCTCTACTAAAAAATAGAAAAATTTAGCTGGGCATGGTGGCACACATCTGTAGTGCCAGCTACTCGGGAGGCTGAGGCAGAGGATTGCTTGAGCCTAGAAGTTTAAGGTTGCTGTGAGTTAGGCTGAAGCCATAGCTCTCTAGCCAAGGCAACAGAGCAAGACTCTGTCTCAAAAAGAAAAATAAAAAGAGTGCATAGTATAATTTATGGACTAACAACAAACGACACACCTAAAAAGCCAACAAAGAGATAGAATAGAATGCTAAAAAAAAAAAAAAAAAAAAAAACTGAATAACCCCAAAGAATTACATAAAAGAGAACAAAAGACCAAAGAACAGGCGCAGTGGCTCAGGCCTGTAATCCTAGCTCTCTGGGAGGCCGAGGCCGGCGGATTGTTTGAGCTCAGGAGTTCGAGACCAGCCTGAGCAAGAATGAGACCCCGTCTCTACTAAAAATAGAAAGAAATTAATTGGACAACTAAAAATATATAGAAAAAATTAGCCGGGCATGGTGGCGCATGCCTGTAGTCCCAGCTACTAGGCAGGCTGAGGCAGTA